>JAOUZG010024651.1:0-11223 GCA_026289955.1 Argiope argentata | reverse complement strand
AATTTTCATTATAACTTTTTCAGTCGTGTTCTTATTTGAGCATCAAATGGAACAAAGATAAAATTCTATTTCTAAATTCTGAATATCTTCGAATGGTCATCAAAATGCAGTTCTATGAGGAAATGATATTTAAAAAGTAGTGATTATTTCAACTAAACTTCATGAACTCGGTGATTATATCAACTTCTGGATCTTTTTACTTGTTGGAAACAATTTATATTACATTTTTTTGGTTTACATGAAATTATCACGTTATTTTTACTTCTTTGGGAATTAATGACCATTATTAAACAAAACAATTAATAATGATATTTTTAATAATATTCTTTAATATCATAACTTGAAAATCTATACTACTATTATAAATGTGAAAGTTTGGATGGATGGATGATGTTAGTCAATCACGCCAGAACAGCTGAACGAAACTGGATGAAGTTTAGCACATATATAGATTATAGTCTAGAATAGAATATAGGCTACTATTTATTCCGATTAATTATGTGGTTAATTTCTTTTTAATTAAAAACTAACTTTATCGCCAAAATCTTCATTTTTCCACTGCCAAATAAGTAATGAATTCAGTTTGTTTTTTACTGACACAAATGAAATGAGGCTTAACATGTTTTCGTCTGATTATTTCAGACGATTCCGTTTATTTTCTTAGTATTTGATGCTTCTAAAATTAATAATTATTAATTGATCGATCTTTCGGGTTCTTTTTGAAGTAATTTCGAATTAAAATAAAACAGAATGAAGGGTATTAAAAATTTCGAATCTGTAATTGCGTTACCTCAATTGGCATAGAAAATAGCTTCATTTGCATTGCCCTGATTGGTAATGAAAATTTACTCATTTGTGTTGCCACAATCGGCGTTGAAAATTCACTGATGTGTAGTGTTTTTGACAACTAACTATGTTGTCGTTTTAACTAAAAGTTTAAACATTATGTGTCAAATACTGTTGTAGCTATCTCAATATCTATCGATAAATAAAATAGACTTGACTTGGTTTTAAAAAAATGTGGACTTGATTTGTGTTTTACTTTATTTTAAGGACAAACCGTAAAAAAATTATTTTTAGGTTAATTGTGTACTTTTCCATGCGTATGAAATCGCAGGTAAAAGATAGTGTAATATAAAAATCATAAATAAATATTTACGACAGCGAAGATTCAAATAATAATAAGACAATAATTTTATAATATGTACATACCTGAAAGGTAAAAAGTTGGTTTAATATAAGGCATTATATCTTAAAATAAATATCTTTTTAAATAAAGCCAAAACAACCAACTTAATATTCCAACTTGAAAATATAATGTAAGAATTATGAAATCAAAAATTCTGGCAGTAGAGATTCAGAGATATTCTCTACTGCCTAATTATAAAATTAGTAGCATTCTCTACTACTAATTTTATAATTCGTACATATTTTAAAATAACAAAATCTGTATAAAGGTAAATCTGTATACACCGAAATAAATATTTTTAAAGGAAATCGCAGCAACTAAGGGCCACAGTTTCAAAATATAATGTAAGGATTATAAAGCTATTCTCTGAGCATCCATTGTCGGAGATTCAGAGAATGAGAAGATGGCAATTTCGTATTCTGCACATACTTGAATATTGTAAAGTCGGGATAGCATAAGGCATAATAACTCGAAATAATATATTTAAAGAAAATTGCAACAACTGAATGGCACATGTTGAAAATATAATGGAAGAATTGTGAAGTTAAAAATTCCAACAAAAAAGATTCAGAGAATGAGAAGATGGCAATTTTATTGTCACTTTCTTATCACTTATTTTCAAAACAAATTCTGTCTAACGTTAGTTATTCTGAATGTTATTTCTTGAAATAAATATTTTTAATGTCAATGTGAAAATAATTTTTATAACAAAATCTTATTTTCTTATTAATTATGAAATATGCCAAATATATAATTATTTGCAAATTTTAAGAATAAATAAAGCAGTTTAATGTTATTGTATGTAATCTCTTATTAACTAACTATTAACATACAAATTTATTTAACTTTCTAATTAAATAACTCATCCTATTTTGGTGATTTATTGTTAATTTGATTTTTTTTAAAAATAATATATGGAGCATTTGGGATACAAAATCGTTTCATATCGATTTTTTTTCGTATTTAAATATTTAATTCTGTGGCTTGATTGCAGACTTGAAAATAAAAATTCAGTAACTCGATGCGCGTGTCAGGCACGTCATTGTAAGCGAAGTGGTTAAGTAATTTATGAGTGGAATTAATAATGTAGCACATTTTATAATAAAAAAAATATATTTCTTAATGAAACTTGAATCTAACCGGTTTGGTTTAGTTATATTAACTTCCCGATGTAAAGAAACACTAGGGTTATTTTGGGACGGACCTCGTAATTTTGAACTGTGTTCAGATGACGAGGACGAAGCCTGAACTGGCACCTCCCTCTTTATACCTCACAAGTAGGGGGACGTTTATCCTTGACAGATTTAACGTGCGATTGACCCCCTTACACGACGGGTTTTCGGTAGATTGAAGTCTTGATCTTGAAGTCCTACGGCTGAAGATCCGAGTCCTTACCACCTAGCCAAAACGGTTAAACTATAACCGAACCGAATCAAACCGTATAAAATATATTAAATCCCAACAAAGCTAATTAGTCCAGCCGGAGATGAATAAACGCCTTTTAACGAAACTCTCTGTTAAAGAAAAGCTAAAAAACTCAAATATAGGTTTTTTTTATGACGTATACTTCTGGAAATGACGAAGCAACCATTCCATTTTTCAACTTTTAGTGGCAGAAGAACGATTTTTCATCTTTCAGAAAGGTCGTCGAAACTTCAAATGCACCCCTGTCGGATCTGTCACAATATTTCAAACTCTTGCTGTGTTAATTTTCTTTAAAAGGGACCAATATTAAATGAAAAATTTCACCGTTTCAACAGCTTCCATTATTAATAATTATGACAGGTATTGAATAAGAAATGTTTAGAGTGGTATAAGTGTTAACATAATCCTCAAAGATTAGAATTTTTTTAACTTTTTAATTTCAGGACTTAATCTCGGTTGATGATACTTTAATTCAATTAGTTTCGCTAGCATTTATCTCATTGTTTAAGAGATGTCAGAACATAATTAATATTTAATCTCTTTATCTTTTTTCTTTTGGATGGAAATAATCTTTTCATAAGAAATTCTGTAAATATATAATTTTAGGTATTATCAAGGAATTAATGAAAAATAGGTCAGTAAATTCAAAAAAATATTTTCAACTTTATTATAACAATACCTTTAATTTAATTTAATTACTTAAGTTATACCGATATATTTTGCAAAATTAAGTAATACATTTCTTGTATGAAATATAATTAATGTCAAGTTATTAATTATAATTCTAAATTATTATAATTTATTTATTAATCTTAAATTATAATAATTTCTCTATCATATAATTCAATGATAGTTCAAATTAAAGGCTCAAAATTTCCTTTTAAATATTTTTAAAATAATTAATTTCCTTTTAGTATATGAAAAATAACAATTCACAATATTTTGAATTATAAGCTACATCAGTAAAAAATACACGGAAGGCAAATTTAAGACGAATAAAATAATCGTGAAAGACAAATAACGAACCTCTTTTCAACGAATAATTTCAAAATTTCTCGTGAGCAGATTTAATTAAAATCGAATAAAGTAGTCAATGTTTTTGTGTTATTTCTAAAACCACATGAGTTCCCAAAATTCAGAAATGCTGTTTTTATGAGAAAAAATGTTTTTATATAAACAGAGAAATATTTTACACATTGATGCCAAAAAATTTATTTTTTTCCAAATGACTCTAGAGTTGGGTTTAGACTTAAATTTCAAATTTGTTGTTCCAAATCTATATACGGCAAATAAAAGTATTATTTGCATGCTCCGAAAAAATTCCTTTTTTGGATCGGGCGTTTGGCTCCATAAAATGTTTTTCCATATTTATATACATTTTGCTTAGCTTTCAACTTTTGAGTTGCATATCACATTTGTATCCGTCTTGTTATAAAATGAATATTGTCATGTTTTATTTCCAAGGATATATTTTGTTCTGAAACAACTTTCCTTCAGTTGATCGCATTTTTTTTTTTCAATTTTTCCGAATGCATGAATTATTTGATAGTCTCAAGAAACTGCATTTAAATCTGAATTTCTTTATTTTTGCTTTCTGCTTTGAAATGGGATTTAGCTTCTCTGTATGTTTTTTGAATTGGTGGTGCTACCTTATGTAAAGTACAGGTATTAAATTTTTAGTAGTATTCAATTTCGTGGTGCTCAGTTATTGCTTTGTTTTTAATATTAGACATGACATAAATAACGACTAAAATCAGTTTTTATTTTGAGATCTAAAAGCCACTTGTATGACATTTTTCAATTTATCAAACTGACTTTTTTTTAAAGTACGTTTTTTTTTAATGTTTAGATGTTAAATTGTTGGTTCGTACAAACATAATATCCAGAATATCGATCGATATTGTTTTAATACTAACCCCTTAACCGATTTATTTTCCTTACTATTTAATAAGATGACACCTTCTAATTTGGGAATATTTCCTCATTTTGATTCAAATGGGAATCCATGGAATACTCGGCTTATCTAAGTATTCGAAATCGTTTTACTATTGAATTATACTTATTATGAATGATTTATTTTTTGTTTACAACTATCAAAATTCGATAAATCGATGCACTTACGGCGTAAGGGCAAACCGGTTAAGTGGTTAAATTGTTGGCTTGCAAAAATATAATATCGAGAATATCGATCGATATTGTTTTAATATTAAACTATGTTTGTAATTGTAAAATTGCTGTTTATTCAAAATAAGATGTTTTATTGTATTTACATGCCGATGTACTGACGCCTGGGTTCGAGTCCTGGTTCGGGCATGGTTGTTCTTTATCTGTGATATATTTGAATGTGCGCTCTTTAAAAAGGGGATTGTACAAACAAACGTGATGCGTGCTTATCTGTTTTGTATATGATGTCTTTATGTATTGGATTGTCTACTTCTGTAAGCCCTGGGTTATACACAAAGACGCTCGGGGATTTCTAAAGATTCAATAATAAAAAAAATGTATTTTATTGAATAATGCTTAACATTAGGATAATTTTCCTACCTAATAACTACTCTACTTTCATTTTTTAACCTTTTCAGTCTTGAATTTTTAAATTGTGGAATAAAATATTGATGGAAATTAGTCATAAGGGTCACCAAGACCTTATTCACCTTTAAGTTCATCTCATTTTCTCCACGAGTATAGGAGCCAGAAACTTTTGGCAAATATTACCACAAGGTTTGAAAAGAAATGAATGTTAAGAAGTTGTTGCTATTTCCACTGGAACTTACCATGGCCAAGCTCGCTGATGAATCAGCAAAATTAAGCCGAATGAGCGTCTCTTGTTTGAAGTAGCGCCAACTATGGCCAAAAGTAGAGCTTAGATACTCACTCATCAAATTCGCTTACATAACTTCTCTTTAAAGAGAGCACATTCCCACACTTTGCAGATAGAACACAGAAGAAAAACAACCATGCCTTAACCGGGACGCCTAGGTCAAAGAGAAGACGCGCTATCCCTAGACCAGGACGCTGGTAAATTAAGAACTTAAAATACCGCAGTGGGAAATGCCCCCGGGAGGACCGAAAGGGGTAATCAATGGCCCAGCTAATAAAATAAATCAATTTTGCGTAGAAAATATTTAGATTTTTAGAAGATTTTTTTGTTAAAAGATGATGGGTAATGAGATATGAAGATATTCCGTTGTTATACCTTATTCTCTGGCTATATTGTATTAATTTGACCACATTATTATCTTTTTTAAATTTAATATTCAAATATGTATCGATATAATCGAACTTAAGGAAAAAAATGTTTATAAATGTTAAAAATATCAATCTAAATGATGACTAGCGATGAAGTAAAATAAGTCCTTTTTTCAAGATTTATTCTAATCATGATATTTATAGAATATATCCGAATTATTTTTTACTGGCCTTTTACTCGTCACTTCTTAAACGTAGAAAGTTTGATGTGTGAGTATAAGAACTGAGGACCTGATCACCATGTAAAGTGTTATCAAATATCATTACGGTGCTGTTGAATGCAAAATTCAATATGATAAAATCCAGAAACTTGTAAATAATTTAGAGGTATACTGAAAAATATCAAAATATACTTTTGTTCTTTACCGTTAATTTGGCCAAAATAAAAACAAATTCTTATCCGTTGGAAATAAAGGAGTCAACAGTCAGAACACATAGCATACAATTTTCAACGCCAATTGGGGAATCTTAAATACTTGAATTTTTTCCACCATTTGGGAAAACGCAATACAGATTAGACATTTTTAATTTCATTTATTATATTTTATTTTAATACAAAAAAATTTGAAAATTAACCCAAAAAATCAATTAATTTATAATATTAAATTTTAAATTCACCAAACACTAAGAAAATAAACACAATCGTTTGAAATAATCGGTCGAAAACATGATAAGCCCAACCTCATTAGCGTGGAAAAAAAACTAAAGTCTAACCTCATTTGGCGGTGGGGAAGTGAAGATTTTTGGCAGGAAAGTTAATTTTTAATTAATAAAAAATTAACCGTTTAATTAACCGGAATAAATTGCAGGCTATGTCCTATTCTAGACTATAATCTATCTCTGTGTTAAATTTCATCCAATTTCTTTCAACTTTTTTGACGTGATTGACTAACAACATCCATCCAAACTTTCACATTTTATAATAGTAGAATAGATACTTAAATTTCGATTCAAAATCGGATTTTTTTGGCCCAAGATTTATACTTAGCTATAATGGGCCGAATATTTTGTTATTGATTGAATATAAATTATTGATAGTCTGATTTTTCGGTTTTGTTGAATGAAAGTTCAACTTATTAATATATTATTCCAATTATATTTAATATATTTACTTACTTTGTACAAAGTTGAATTATAGTAGTAATATTATAAGTATTACATTTTTAAACATTAAAAGCCGACACTGACTTTATATTTTATTATCATTTATTATTATTATGACTTATTACTTCTAATTTCTTTAGCCAGCTAAGCGAAACACTAGAAACTAATATGATAAATTTGATACCAATCAGGTCTAGATTAATGACCTCAATGTAAGACTAATGAATACATTTTAACTTAATTCCCTGTTTAAGATATACTCCAGAACCCCGATGACAGATATTCTGTATGACAGATACTTCTGGCAATGTTGGAGCAACTTTCACATTTTTCAACCTCCCGTGGCGAAAGAGCAATTTTTCATCTTTCATAAAGAAGGCAGCTATTAGGAATGCATCCCTATCCCAATATTTCTCATTCTCTCTTTGTTAATCATTTTAAAATATTACCAGGATTTTAAGAAAAATTACCAAATGGCAGAAATTTTTCTTTAATGCTAATTAGGATGGATATCGAACATTTAATGTTTGTAGAAACAAAGGATTTAAAGTATTCTTCGGACAGAAAAATATTATTGCGTTTCTAAGATAAATCTCGATCGCGGATGTTTTGATTCGACTAGTTTTTTTCACGTTTATCGCTTGTTAAAGATACATTAAAATATCATTAATCTTTAACTCCCTTTTCTTTGAATAAATATAATCTTTAGAAATTCCATAAATACATAATTCTTTTTATTACTAAGAAATTGATAAAGCGCATCTTATTAGTACTATAAATTGTTTTCTATTCATGATTATAATTGTCTTTAGGTTTTTGATTTGCCAAAAACTGTATTATGTCAAAAACTGTATGAAGAAGGTTTTTTTTAATAATTTGTCTTAGAAGTTAGGTAATTGAAGATTCAGATGCTTTGAATTCTTATTTTCTTTTCCTACAAGATGATTTATTTTATCTAACAGGTTTTACAAATAATCAGACCAATTCCTTTTCTTTGAATAAATAATAAATAATTCTTTTATTATTAAGAAATTGATAAAATGCATCTTATTAGTTTTCAGAATTGTTTTCTATTCATCATAATAATTTTCTTTAGGTTTTTGATTTGTCAATAAGTGTATTATGTCAAAAACTGTATGAAGGTTTTTTTAAAAAATAATTTGTCTTAGAAGTTAGGTAATTAAAGATTCAGATGCTTTAAATTCTTATTTCCTTTTCCTGCAAGATGATTTATTTTATCTAACAGGTTTTACAAATAATCAGAACCATTAAGAAATATTCTTTTATTATTTTAAAGGCGTTTTAGGTGTTTTTTAAAAATGTTTTTTTATTCTTTTATTTATTTTTAATCACTTTTAGGGTTAAAACTCTTGGAAGTCGACTTGTCTAAACATTTAAGAAGAAATTATAACTTCTCCATTTAAAATTATTTCTATTTATATCTTTTTCATAAATTGTTTAAATTAATTAGAATTTAAGGAAGCTTAACCAAAATAATCGGAAAAATAAATCAAAGATAATCAGAAAAATTCTATTTAAAAATAAGGAATGTGTAAATTCTATTATAATCAGAGAAAATAATTGATTTGGTTTATAGGGCTTAAGAAATGTAATACGTTTTATTCTGTTTTAAATAGAACTAAACAAATCTTTAAACCATCATATTTCTGACAAATTTTCTTTATTTCTGGAAAAGATGTCTCGGACAAGTTTTTATTCACGCATCATGATTTCAAATGAAATCTAATTGAGTATTTTTAAGTTTACTTCATCGAGAATGAATTTTCTTTAAATTAACAAAGTTAACGAACGAAAACATTAATTGTAATTATTTAATAAAATGTAACTAAAAATTTTTTTTCGTTAACCTAAGTTGGAATAGACTTACATTTTTTATACTACTTGTTTTAATTAAAAATAGCAATTTATGCACATTTATACACAGTAGAAATATACTATTTATATTAAACATGGAATTTCGGTTTCGGATCAAACGTCAAACTCCATAAAATGTTCTGAAATATTTTACTTCCAAGAACTCCTTTCGGTTTTTAGTTTCGAATGTTATATCAGATTTGCATTCGTTTTATTTTAAAATAAGAATTGGCATGTTTTATCTCTACAAAAAAAACCCTTTTCTGGAATTTTTACTAAAAATACTTTCCGTCCTTTCTAACTCCTTTTCCGTGCTTTCGAAATCATGAATTATTTGATAGTTTCGAGAAAAAGCATTTAAATTTCCATTTCTTTGGTTTTGGATCAAGTTTCGAAATGGGATTCAATTTCGATGTATTTTATATTACATTGGCCGCTGTTCTTTCCTGTAAAAGTGACATATGTATAAAACAAATTTCGTAAAACGTTACTATAGTTTTGCCTTATGTATTAAAAATGACAGAAATTTCAAATGAATATTCCGTTGTACTTTGAAATCTAATTCCGTTTGATGTATTTTTTGTTTCAATACAATGGCAAAATATTTGAAAAACAAATCTACGCCCATCAGTTTTGTTTAAATTGTGTTTTTTGGTGAAGAGATTTTGATAGGAATCACACTCTGATTACATATCAATATTTTTCAATCGTAATATGAATTGGCTATTTAATTTTTTTTTAAATCATGAATGCACCTAATTCAACACGTTATTCTACAGTATATTACAGTATTAATTTTACAATTTATTTATCATTATTTATATATTTTTTAACTTACATTATGTTTTTATGATGTCAGAATATGATGTTGGTTTTGAAATGAGGTTTTGTGACGTCAACAAAAATCCTTAGGCGAAAAATTGAAATTTTACTATCAGCACGAGCATCTAAAAAAAATCAAATTTTAATTACGTCCTGCCATTGCATTTACAAAAGCACTGATTAAAGAAAATAAGTTAATACCACAGAAAATAAAATCTAGAAAAATCTCATTTTGAGCACATGATTATATGAAATGAAATAAATGAGAAATGTGATATATTTTTTTAAACAATGAATGCGAGATAAAGTTTTTTTTTGAAACTTTGGCAATATTAAAGTGATTTATTCGAAGAAACTATTAAAACGAATAAAAATATAATTTAGCTTAAACGAGTACGTGGTGCTTGGCCGTTCAAGAAATGATGTTCTGACATAATACATTGAAATATGCATAACAGATTTCATTTTAATCTTTTTTCATGGTGAAATTGTGGCCAAGATGGCACAATATGACATTTCAGCATGAGAGCAGATAAAAAAAAGATATAATATTTTTTTATTAAAATTATTTTGTGTGTGTTTATAATTGCATATTTCTCAGGAAATACACCTATACAGATCAACTTAAAAATCAAATTTAAAAAAAAAATGAAATCTGCGGTCGCAAACTTCAAGTTATCACGTGAGAACATTATTATTTTTTAGCGATTATATGTCTTAACTAATTTAAGTCATTAACCAGGTTAAACCCGTTTTAGAACAATCACGAGACTTCTCTCTCTCTAATGATAATTTTTTAAACTTGCATTTTCGATTTTTCTATTTGACAAAGTTTTGTAGTTAGACCGATTTTAGGATTAAAAATGCCAGTAATTTGGACGAAAAGTTTAATATTATTGGAAGCTATTGTCTATGTGGTAAAATACAATGAACGAAATGCAGATTGATATTAAAATTATGTTCTAATATTTACAATATTTTAAGAAATACAAATAATAAGAAGGCGATTATAATTTTCTTAAAGGATAAATATGTCAAGTTTTACAAAATTAAGGTAGTTAAAACTAAAAGAGAATTTAAACAAAGATAATCTTTTGAGAGTGGGATTAATTATTTAAAAGCAAGAAATCGTAAACAAACTGGAAGACGACGTCATTTCATAGAAACGACAAACAAAAAGCAATTGATAATGATTTTAATTAAATATTTCAGACAATACTGACAAAACAAACCTAAAATGTCATGGGTCAGTTGACTCACTATCTACCAATGAAGAAACGAATATTTCTTGTCTTTAAATTTCGGAAACACCGAAACCTCCTAACCAAAACAGCATCATGTTCTGACATGATAAAAAAAAGCAAAAAGAGTGAACCCGAAAGACATGCGGCATTCATGTTATTCTTACAACTATTCTACATTACGCTTATATTAAAGCGGAAGTTGAATACTTTTATTCTAATAGTTAGTTTAAAAAAATTTTATGCATAAAATTTTGATTTTTTTAGGAAAGATACAAAGATACCTAAACAGATAAATTTTAAAAAACAAAACCTTAT
>JAOUZG010024650.1:0-29595 GCA_026289955.1 Argiope argentata | reverse complement strand
TAGCAGGGAAGGTGTCGGAACACGGGAATGGCAGCAGAACGGAAGGTGTCTGAACACGGAAAAAGCAGCAGCAGCAGTGAAGGTGTTGGATTACAGGAATGGTAGCAGAACGGAAGGTGTCGGAACACGGGAAAAGCAGCAGGAGCAGGGAAGGTGTTGGAATACGGCAATAGCAGTAGCAGGGAAGATGTCGGAACACGGAAAAAGCAGCAGCAGGGAAGGTATCGGAACACGAGAATGGCAAAAGAACGGAGGGTGTCGGAATACTGGAATGGCTGCAGCAGGGAAGTTGCCGGAACACGGGAATGGCAGCAGAACGGAAGATTTTGGAACTACGTTAATAGCTGCAGATCTGAAGGTGCCGGAACACGGGAATGGCAGCAGAACGGAAGGAGGCGGAACACGACAAAAGCAGCAGCAGGGAAGGTGTCGGAACACGGGAATGGCAGCAGAATGAAAGGTGTCGGAACACGTAAAAAGCAGCAGCAGAATGGAAAATTTCGGAACACGTAAAAAGCAGCAGCAACAGGGAAGCTGTCGGAATACAGCAATAGCAGTAGCTGGGAAAGTGTCGGAACACGGGAATAGCAGCAGAACGGAAGGAGTCGGAACACGGAAAAAGCAGCAGCAAACGGGTAGGTGTTGGATTACGGCAATAGCCGTAGCAGGGAAGGTGTCGGAATACGGCAATAGCAGACCGTTCGGCCTACAGCTACGAAATTTGGTATAAGTATACCTTGGGTGCCAGGAATATGCACCTCGGAGCCCTTTTTTGAATTTTTATTTAAAATTTTAATTAATTAAAAAATAAGCCAAATTTTAATGTTTTTTCGCTATAACTTCTGAAAATATTACAGAACAAAATTGATTTTTGCTTCACGTTAAAGCGAAAAAAATTTGCTTTTTAATTATACTAATGTTTTGACCGATGTATTAATTTAACCGCGATTTTAGATCACTTTATCAAGATATCAAAGAAGACAATCAGAGTTCCTCTAGAATAATTGGTCTAGATTATGATAATAATAATTGTTCTAAACTTGCAATATTCAGAACTGAATATATCAGCCAGATTTCAAGAAGATAGAAATGCTTATTTATTTATTTAGAAGTTGAAATATTAAGAATATTTTACAAATATGAATCTGTAAGACCAAAGGAATTTAAACCATAATTTTTTGAAATATATTTATAAACCTAAAAAAATATTATTGAGAGCATTTATATACATCTAAAAATAAAATTAAAAACTGAGGGTTTCAATTAACCTGTGAAATTTTTGCTGAATAATTCCTTGAGGTCTTATAAATTATAAAAAAATATATTATGTTTGGATTTCTGTATTGAACATAAAACTTCAACGTCGGACTATTCTGCTTTCAGTTCTTAGTTTTATTTAAAGACATGCTTAGATTGAGTAAAGAGGTCATTGTATTAATTGAAGTTTCATCATTTTCAATTTAATTTAAAAGTGAATTTTACGTGCACTGATAGAAAATCAGAGAGAGATGCGGACTTCAAAGATAGGACTGCTTATTACCTACATAATAGTATAAGTGAATTATATGACTATCGAAATTTAAAGAGTAAAAAAAAATTGCTGAAAAACTTATTATGAGACCAAGTTATATAAAAAATGATTTAACCCTTTAGTCGGCATTAATATTGGCGAACCGACTGGTCGCCAAAGGCGGCTAGTTCGGAATAAAGAACGTACACCAAATTTAATTTATCACGGGCAGAAGAAGAATAGAGAGACATAATTATAGATTTTATATGCTATGGAAACTAGATACCAACAGATGTTTAACTCTTTGAAAGATTAGACTCAAAGTTTTATGGACTTCAAAAATATGGATGTCAATTCTGTGTACTGAGTTTAGTACATCTACCTCTATATGTGTTGTAGTTATCGGGCTAATTAATATTCGAACAACTGAACATTTAGACAGACTTGTGAAAAAATTCTCTAAATTTGATAGAAATCTAGAAATTTGATGTAAAGTCTTATACAAAATTTCATCAACTCAGTTCAAAGTAGTTTCTGAGTTACTTTCATCACAGACGGACAGACATTTCATAAAACGTGTTCATTAAATTCAGAGAGGTTTAAAACGTTGGAATTTCCCAAAATTACCAGTTCGAACATTTTGATCATTACAATATTTTCTCAATACTGTAAGCAGATAACCACATTCACTGTAAGCTAAAAACATTATGCCAATCAGATTTCGTATATATTGAGAAAGCGGAAAGAAAGACGATTTATCATTCATCCTATATAAATGCAAAAAAGATATTATGTGTGTCTTAGTGAAGAAGTCTGGGTTTCGGGACACAAACATCGTAAATTTAAGACCGAATTTCGCCCTCAGGGGCTCACCTTCTTTAGGTGGGTACGGGTGTCCCAATCTCGAGGTTCCCAGGGATCTTTACTCCATTTATTGTTTATTCTCCCCTACGCCTCTTTCTGTCTGCTTGATCCTTCTTTCCCTCGACGGCAAGCGAGGGAGCTCTCCATGAGAAGCTGTCGCCGCTCTGTTTGCTTCTTGCTTCTCATGGGCAGCCAAAGTCCCCACGTGTTGGCCGTGCGTGGCAACCCATTTGAAAGACGGGTGGTGCACTGTGGTCTCCGGTGTATCAATCGGCTGGTACCTAGTCACCTGAGTGGCTAGACTGCTAGGGATCAAGCGAAGGGGTTATTCCTTGGACTTGGCGTTAAGGGTGGTCACTGTCCCCGGGGGTAACTCCCAGCTTATAGGTACCGATTAGCACTAAGGTAAGTGCCGAGGTTGGACATGTCCAGAGCCGGTGTCTGCCTTTCCTTGTTGGGCTCCGTGGTGGGCGGTGCCGTCGGACCCGAATCACTTTTCATATCATATGAGCGCTTCCAAAAAGGGTCCCTTCAGTCGGCATCGTAAAGTACCAATTTCTTCAAATAACTATGACCATTTTGACAGATATTTTGTCATAAAAAGAGTTTCCGACAACAAAGAAAGTTTGAATCAGTCTCTCCGTTCCTTGTGCAAAAGGCAATAAATGCTACAGTCAGTGAAGTTGCATCGATCCAAAAGATGAGATCTGGAGACTTGCTTGTGGAGGTTTCTTCCCGCAAACAAGCACAACAGATAGAAAAACTGAAATCCTTGGCAACAATAAGAGTCTCTGTGACCCCTCACCAATCTTTGAATAGCTCTAAAGGCGTCATTACCTGCGGTGAAATACTAAATCTCCCCGTAGAGTTAATAATTTCTGAAATGGAAGCTCAAGGTGTTACACACGTCCGTCGAATTTCTATACGACGTGACGGACAGCTACTTGAGACTAAACATCACATTTTAACTTTTAAAACTTCTAAATTACCGGAGTATGTTTATGCTGGCTATATAAAATTACCGGTGAGGCCATACATCCCTAACCCACTAAGATGCTTTCAGTGCCAGTGCTTTGGCCACTCTAAACTGAATTGCCGCGGGTCTCTTACTTGTGCCCGCTGTGCGCAAAAAGGTCATGATAGCCAACAGTGTACCGCACAAGAGAAGTGCGTAAACTGTGGCGGAGAACATCCATCATATTCTCGATCTTTGTCCTCGCTGGACGCTGGAAAAGCAAGTTATGACAATAAAAATAAAAGAAAACTTATCTTATCCCGAAGCCAGGCGTAAAGTTAATGTACAAACCCCGACTCCTGGTGTCAGTTATGTTTCAGCAATCAAAAAAACTTTCTGTGAAAATTGTACTTGCGATCACTGTGTAAAATATACCAGAAAAACACCAAATACTGAAAAAACTTCTGATTCTGATACCGAACATTCTCTGAAAGCTAATGATGATACTCTAAAACATGTTAGAAGGAAATCAAAATTACAAACTTCACTGACATTAAACCTTGCCAAACGTGGCCTTTCGCAAGTGGACCTACGAAAGAAACTAAAAAACTCAGCTTCAAAAAATTCCGTCGCATTGGGGCTAGCGACACAAGGCGTTGTACATAAGGACTTACATTCTATATTTGGAGACACGCTTAATAACCCCCGATATTAAATTACATCCGTCTGAGGATGAATATGAGCTTAGTAAGAGTTGCGAGGATCAGGCAACTCCAACAACTGTTACTTCTCTCTCTCCTCATAAACCTCTCTCTTAATGGGTACCTTCCTTTCTTGGAATTGTCGTGGCATTCGTTCCAAACTTCAGGACATTAAGTCATTAATTAAGAAATTTCATCCTGTTGGTTTTGGTCTTCAAGAGACCTTTTTGAAGTCAAATTTCCCAATTAAATTACGCGGTTACAATTGTGTTCGGAAGGATGCAGACAGTGGAGCTCATAGTTCTGGAGGGGTCTGCATTTTTACTTCCAATTTATATCCAAGTAATCCTATCACCCTAGATACCTCTCTGCAGGCTGTGGCTATACAAGTTCACGTAAAAACTTTAGTGACAGTCTGCTGTATTTACTTACCGCCTCATGACGCCATCTGTCAGCAAGATCTTAACAACTTAGATGACCAGCTTCCTTCACCTTTCATCCTACTTGGCGATTTCAACGGCCATAGTACTTTGTGGAGTTCGAATAACAAGAACTCTCGTGGGCAGCAGATTGAACAGTTTATTTCTAATAACTGTCTCTGCTTGCTGAATAATGATGAAATAACGTACTTTCATGAACCCACACGCACCTTCCACAGTCTTTACTTGGTTATATGTTCTCCTGAACTACTGCCGTTGCTAACCTTGTCAGTTAGCAACGATTTATATAATAGCGATCACTATCCTATTATTATCTCCCATGCTGATAGCGGTGGAGCGACTTTTTCTCCTCTACGTTTTCTATTCCAGCGGGCAGACTGGACTACGTTTTCGCAGTTAGCAGACATCACAGAGACTATGATAAATACTACTGATATTTCGGAAGCAGTTCAAAATGTAGTAGATATTATACTATGTGCCGCAACCTCCACTATTCCAAAGAGTTCACCACGTCTAAGAAACTTTCGCCGACCGTGGTGGAATGACGCCTGTCGCGATAGTTACAAACAGCAGAAAAAGTTACGGAACAAGTTTCGAAGGTACCCTACTACAGAGAACCTTGTCGCTTTTAAAAGAGCAAAAGCACTTGCTCGTCGTATACGCCGCCGTAGCCAGAAAGAATCCTGGATTCAATTCATATCCTCTATCACGCCCTCTACAACAAGCAAAACTCTATGGAAAAAGGTAAAAGCTGCTAATGGGATTTTTCACGAATCTTCTATTCCTATTCTAAATAGGGATAATGTGAAGTATTCTTCCCAATTAGACATTGCCAACATTCTAGGTCAAGCATTTGCACAAATTTCCGCAATTGATTCTTATAGTCCTGAATTTCTGGCAATTAAGAATAGCGTGGAACGGTTGCCTTTGCGTTTTAATGACCGAAGCACTCCTTCTTATAACTGTGAATTTAGGATGTACGAATTGAAAACAGCATTATCCAATACCCATGATACCAGTCCCGGGCCTGATGGAGTTACATACAATATGCTTCGCCATTTGAATGGCACTTCTCTTTTAAATCTGTTACAACTATACAATAGAATTTGGACTGAACAAAAGTACCCTTTACAATGGCGTGAAGCTATTGTCATTCCAATATTAAAACCTAGTAAAAATTCATCGAACCCTTTGAGTTACAGGGCCATTGCTTTGACGAATTGCCTTTGTAAGATCTTAGAGCGCATGGTCAATGCTCGTTTTGTGCATGAACTGGAAAAAACAAGGATGCATCTCCCCGTTGCAAAGTGGCTTCCGAAGAGGTCGATCTACTTTTGATAACCTCGTTCTATTGGAAACCCAGATACGCAACACATTTGTTAGGAGGAACCACCTTGTATCCGTTTTTTTTCGACATTGACAAAGCATTTGACCGTACATGGCGCTATGGTATACTCTCCACACTTTTTAAATTTAGTTTTAGAGGAAATTTGCCCACTTTTAAATTACATTTTTTATCACTTCGTCCTTTTAGTGTTCGTATTGGAATGTTTACTCAAATCATTTTATACAAGCTGAGGGTGTTCCACAGGGCAGTGTCCTCAGTGTTACACTTTTTATACTTCATATCAGTCAGATTTTATCGGTTTTACCATCACCAGTTAATGGAACCCTTTATGTTGATGATTTGCAGCTCTCATGCCAAGGCAGCAATATAAATCTCATAGAGCGTCAGTTACAAATGCAGTCAATAGGTTGGTAATTTGGTGCAATAATAATGGACACGTAATATCTCCTGAGAAGAGTAGATGTGTTCACTTATGTCGGAAGAGGAACCTTCACCCAGATCCAAATATTGCCATTCGAAACATACCTATTCCTGTAGTGGATGAAATTCGGTTTTTGGGAGTGATATTTGATCGAAAGCTTACCTTCCTTCCGCATATTTTACACTTGCGGAAGAAGTGTGAAAAAGCATTAAATATATTGAAAGTGCTCTCAAGAACATATTGGGGCGCCGATCGTACCTCTCTTCTCCGAATTTATCAGGCAATAGTTCTCTCAAGAATTGATTACGGGTGTATGGTTTATGGTTCCGCTTGTTTGTCTGTCCTTAAACGGTTCGATACGGTCCATCATTCTGCTTTGCGCATTTGCTCTGGTGCTTTTCGCACCTCTCCTGTTGAAAGTCTCTATGTTATATGTCACCAGCTACCTCTTTCTTTAAGACGAAAGACACTGTCTGCATCTTTTTATTTTCGAACAAAATCTTTATCGAAAAATCCCTTGAGCCAGATGTCACTGCCAGTTAGTCTTCGCCGACTTTATAATGCCCGTCCCTCTCACATTCTTCCATTCTGCGAGCGTACCAAATTTCTCCTGCATGACTTGGACCTTAACACTGTTCGTGTTAAAGCAGTTGATACTTTTAGTATCCCACCCTGGGACATTCCACAGTTTTCGTACTTGAATCCTTTCATTGGATTCGAGAAATCCTCAACTGCTCATGTTGTTTTCCAACATCTGTTTCTCTACCATCGCTATAGGTATTCTTCTTTTTAATCCAATCTTCACGGATGGCTCGAAATCGGAAGGTCAGGTCGGTTGTGGAATAGTAGTAATACAGTCGGTCATAGTCTTCACGATTGTTGATCTGTCTTTACTGCTGAGTTGGTAGCAATTTTGTGCGCTCTCCAGAAAATATCACCTTCTACTCAGCGTAAATTTATTTTATACACCGATAGCATCAGTGCTTTGGAGACACTTTCACACTACCACAATCGGATGCATCCGATTGCAATTAAAATTTTATTTACTTTACAACTTTTAAAAAACGATGGGTTTCAAATAAAATTCTGTTGGGTTCCAAGTCATGTCGGTATCCTTGGAAATGAGAATGCAGACTTGACTGCAAAATCTGCATCGACCCTTTTGAGCATAGGGATTCCCTTCTGCGATGTTAAAAGGGCCTTTGTTCATCGCATCTCTTCTAACTGGCAAAAGTCATGGGATCTTCTGGTCGGAAATAAATTGCATTCCGTTAGAACTAATATTGTTTCAAGGCCTGTTCATCCTATACGCGAGATGGATGTTAAGTTGACTCGTCTCCGTATAGGTCATACACGCTTTACCCATAAACATTTAATATTTGGAGAAAATGCGCCTATGTGCAACAGCTGCGAAGTTCCTTTTACTGTTCATCATGTTTTAATTGAATGTCCAGTTTTTAATTCTCATCGCTCTTTTTTTTTAACTTGACTTACTTCACATTACGAGACCTGGTGGGTGAGAAATACCACCCAAATATTTTTAAATTCTTAAGGGCTATTGGATTTTTTACTTGTATATGAAAATTTTTATTATTATGTATATTTAACTTTCATTTTAAGTTCATATACATTAACATCATTGTTTCAAACTGTTATGGTACAAGGTTTTAAATTTTGTTCTCTAGTCATTATTTCCATTAAACTAATATGATTTAATCTCATCATTCATGTCTTAATTTACCAGAGGATTATATTTTCTATCTTTTATAATTTTACCATTTGCTTGGCTCAGTATGGCCAAATATGGCTCTTGCGCCAGTAAACCCCACACAACCAACCTTTTGTACTTGCATTTAGCACTTTTTACCTTTTGATTGTGTTTTTGTATAGTATCAATGTTTTACATTTTCATTTGTTAACAACTATACTAATTTTAAATTTGTATATTTCCAATATAGTTTTATGAAGGTTTATATTAATATTATGGAATTATTATTGGATTATTTTAAATACTCTTCATTGATTTTACCATTTGCTTGCCGCAGTATAACCAAATATGGTTCTTGTTCCATAAAACAACAAACAAACTAACCAACTAACTTAAGACCGAATTTCAT
Source organism: Argiope argentata (assembly GCA_026289955.1). Lineage (NCBI taxonomy): Eukaryota > Metazoa > Arthropoda > Arachnida > Araneae > Araneidae > Argiope > Argiope argentata. Next base: position 21,239 of record JAOUZG010024650.1, on the reverse strand, counting down.
TTACAATCCATCGTGTCTGTAGGCTGGTGCATGTTCGATCTATTTTCCAGGCGTGAAGTCTGCAAATTGTCTTCGTTGAAAACTGTGTGAAAATTTAAACTCAGGAATCCTTCCTCACATGAAGAGGATTAAAAATATGAAGTCGACCCCCTTTATCGGTTAATGATGACATTAATCACTACTGAAGAATGTGGGGATCATTCTAAAACCATATTTATTTCGATCTGAAGCGATCTTTTATTCTGATTTCACTTGATAACAAACTAAATTAAAACAAAAAAATTCCCCGAAAATGCAATCTTAAAATAAAGAATACAATCTTAAAATAAGAATAATAATTAAGGTTGAAGTTCCTGAAAAGTGCATCGGATAACAACTTTTGATATTTTAATCTATAAGCAGAATATCAGTTAAACTCATTATCAGATAAAAGAAGAGAAAAAAGCTCAACTTAATGATAAACTTTAAAAAACTGAATAATAATAAATGTCCAAAAAAGTCATGACGTCTAATTTGGATAATAAATGTTTTATAAGTTAGGATATCCAGCCTTTTTTCTTTATAAACGAGACATTTTCCGTAGTGAAATCATGCTCAATTAATGACAACTGTTCTTGCTTTTAAATTTTTGGGATCATGACAGGGAATGTTTTGTCTGCTTTCGATGGATTTTTTAATAATTGAGAGCTAGCGTTTTGTTTAGAAGGAAGTGGCGCTTTTTTAATTGAGCTCTGGCACAGAAACTAAACTTCACTACTTAAAAGACTGTCATTCAAACTCTTCTGCAAGAAGTTGCTGTCGCCAAAACGAAGTTTAATTTTCCATTTCTAGTTTTAGATAACCTGTTGGAAAGGATCCTCTGCTGAGAACACTGATCCTTTAAACTGCTCACAACAAGACTACAGAGATGAACAGGAATGTCAGGCAGTGATCATTCTTTGAACAAGGCTACTTTTATTAAATTCAATGCTCAAGCGAGCCTAAAGTGATAGTCACTCACTGTCCGAGGAGGTCAAACGAGAAGAAATGTTTAAGGTTCAAATGTTTAAACCATCTGACATTTATTGAAGCTCGGCGTCATTTTCGACCTTCTAATTCGGGGCCAAGCTTGGTACAAATTTGCGAGAGACAAATTGAAAAACCAGAGGTAAAATTCATGTCGAAAGAAGAACTATTCAACATTTTTAAGGACCATCGGGTTTTCAAAAGTACCTTGCCAATAATAAATATTGAGATATAATGCTAAAAATGTATTTCTTGGCCTAAGGGAGGTCTAAAGCATGAAGATTTTTCAAAATTTCATTATCGAATGGTTTAATGATTTCAATATTTTTTCTGAATTTCGCATAACGAGAAAGCAAAGCCAATATAGCATAGGAAATTAAGATGTGCTAGCCTTTCATTGAATGTCCGTCTAATGATTTTATAGTCAAAAATGAAACTTTTCCTGTATTTTGGATTAAATCCAACTTTTTTATGTATAAACCTTCTTTATAGTAAAAAGAATACATTTCAAACTATCCAATTTTAAAATATGAAAATCTCATTTATGAATAGCATTTTAAAATATTTTTGTTACATGTTATGCAGTATTGGGTACAATTGGAATAGATTCAATTGTTTCGACTTTGTGGAATTTAAAATCTTTACGCATTATATTGCATGTTATATATGATATTTTATTTTATTTTATACAATTTTCAATTTATATAGATATCCGCTACGAATCTACAGTTAAAAATAATCTTACCACATGTGTAAGGATAAGGAATATTAAATTCAATGTTAGAATTCCTTTGTGTTTCGTGTAAGACCAACATTAATGTTTTGAATCGTCGCATTGAAAACCAAAAGGTTAAGCGTCTATTGCTAAGGACACTGCGCAATTTGGATGCGTTGATATGTCTCCTCCTAGTATCCTTATTTCTCCTTTTTTATTATTGAACCTTATTTTTTATAATTCTCAATGTTATGCTCTCCTCTACAAATAGTTAAATTGCAAAAACCGAATTATTTATGCATAAATTTAAAGTTTTAAAGAAGAGAAGGAATTTTGAGACAAGGTCTTCTGAAATAAGTCTACACTGATAAGATGGAAGAAGTAAACACTGCGGAATCTAAAACCTAATTTTGAGATGCATATTTAAAAATTCAGAATCAAAATCACCATTGGAAAGTGGGTTTTCAGTTTGGCTATTTTATTTATTATCCTTCAGATGAATCTTAATCGTAATCTAAACTAACCAAGCCATGCCAAGACCACCCAAAAAATCTGAGTGACAAGTTTATTAGCTTTAACTAATTTATTATAAACATATGAGAAACATTTTCTTCTGTGAAGAAAAATAAAAAAAATGCAAAACGAGTTACATTCCTTCATTGCAATTGTGATAACTCAATCCTTTAGAATACCCATCCCAATTCAAGATTTGAATTGATTTTATTTGCTTTCTTTCAATTTGCTTTAACAACATCGAGTTCGGTCGATGGAATTCGGTTTCGACAGTGCTCGAAAAGCCCCCACAAAAAAGTCGTCAAATTATAAAAATATATTCAAGTGCTTTGTAACTTACTATGTAAAATTTTGAATGTAAAAGTAACATGCTATATAGTTTGACGACTGAAATCAACAAATTTGGGAATTTTTTTCTCGGTGCTATATTACTTTCACAACCTATAAGTACCCAAAAATCAATATTATTTAAGTTGCTGGAATCGTATGTTACGGTTACAGAAATGCAAGAATTTGCTTACTTTCAATATAATTAATGATTATTTAATTTGTTTTGTGTTTCAAAATATAATTCTCCAAATTGATTTAGTTATAATAAATTGGTTTCTAAGATCAACGATGGCTTCAGGAGTAAACGAAAAATATTGCTTAATGTAACGATGCGCTAGAATAGAATATAGCATTATTAGCTGTCTAATTTTATTGTTCTAAATTTTATTCTCTTTTCAACAATGCGTTTTGCATCCGAAGAATGTGTTGGTATCCTATAACACTACCTTACTGTCGGGTGATGATCTCTATTATTCCAAATTTCAGTTTCTAACAATGCTTTTTACATTATTTCAGAAGTACCAAAAATTTACTGAAATTTATCGGTACTTAAGTATTAAGAGGTAGATTTTTATCACCAAATTTGAAGACGTCGCCAATGAGTTGCTAAACCGCCAATAAGGACAAACAACCCTCATTATTTTAAAAATTGTGCAAACCTTAACCGTAGTCCGCCGTTTTGCAGAAAATCACTAAGCGCTTTTTCTGTTCTGGTTTTTTTTGACTCGTTAAAACGATTAAAATTTGAGATTTGCCAGCCACCGAAAAAATTGCAGTGACATATTTCGGAAATTATGGAATTACTTCATCCAAAAATACGGGTTTTAATGTACATGAGATGAGTTTGTACGAGAAGACGGACAAATAATCGCGATCTAATGTATCAAAAAGTTCTGGGAACCTAAATAAATTGGCTGGATGGGGTTGACAGCCGTTCAAATACGTAATTATCAATTTATCTCCAGAAATCACCATTTCACCTCCATATTAAAGAGAAAGCAGAACTTTTTGTTGGTAGAGATTATTTAAGAAGAAAATCCCATCGAAATATATCGAAGTGCTGGCAGTCTTGTTTTCAGTCATGTGCCTTGTTGCAATGCAGTGATAGCAGTCAGTGCAGTGAGTTTCAATATTTGCTTCCAATGTAGTTTATTCCTCTCTCTATAAAAAATGGGTATATATTATTCCAAACATTTTTAAACATAATTTGAACCAGCGTATTTATTACAATCTAAGCAATGTCTGAAATCTGTATTTCCTTCACATCTGAAGATTTCTGTTGTCTGCAATTATTATATTTACAACGATTTTTTTAACTTTTTCTGTTAAATTTTCTGTATTTTCTTGTGTCCAAATTTAAGCTGAATTGAAAAAAATAAATAAAAATTATAGTATTACTGCATGCAAATATTGTTTATAGTTTTACTGCATTTGCTGATGCTTTGAAATGAATATTTTGCACGATGAAAATTATATGATTTTATTTTTATATTCTTTTTTTATAATTTCCTTTCAATTAAATTCCGTTAATAATAAACTCAATTCAAAGTACGTTAGTAAATTTATATCATTATAAAGTATTACGTTTAATCACGAGAAAGAATTTCGCTCATTGATAAAAGAACATTTGATAACCTCTAATGATAGATATAACATTATTCAAATAATCATGTATAAATGAGTAAAAGCATTATCGATTGAGAAATTGAAATTTACTGCCCATAAAGCCACTTTTAGTCCAACTTTTTTGTGATCAAATCTTAGAAATCTTCTTGTATTTCTGAAATAGATCCAAAAAATCTCCCAATACATAAAGTGAAAAATAAGCATAAATTTGTATATTTCCAAACGTGGGAATATTTTCCATAACCACAATTTAATAAAAACTTTGTCAGAAATACGCATTTTTCAAATTATAGGTTAAAGTATTTGTCGTATTTGGTGTGAATTTAATTACTTTGACTTCACGAAAAGTAAATGCGTTTCATATTATGTTTTTAAGTGCATATATAGCATATTTCGTTCATTTTATACAACATTCTCATTTTCAATTTAAACGGATATCAAAATTAAATCTTGAAACGAATAAATTTTTAGAATAGTTTCAGTGGCAAGACTGTATTCCTTATTTCGTTTTTACAAGCCTTCATATTTTTTTGTGTTGTTGTATTTTCATACATGCGATTAATCTAAAGTCGATTCATTCTGAGACAGACTTAATGTAAAATTTTAAAAGGATCTTCGTTTTGAATTTTAAAACTAGGTTCGATATTAATTTGATCTGTTTTTGAGTTGTAGCTTTCATATGGAGTCGACAGATTGACAGGATTGATTGGATTTCACCCAAATTTTGAAATGAATCTAATCATTCGATGCTTAATCTGAGCACTAAGTTTTGTCTAATTCATTTATATTCGGACTAACCGATTTCCTGTGAATGGATTCGCTCGAAATTTGTTTGAAATCTACAAATTTGATCGTAATTCCATCTAATAAAGTTCAACCTTTATCGAGTTTTCACATTCAAAGATGGTCTGACATAATTTTAAAATTTCTTTTTCTGAAATGTGCAGGTCTGAAATTTAAAGACTAATGAGCGATTAATCCCTGAAAGGCGGTAAATACCATTCTAAAAGTTAAAATTTTGTCTTTTTAATCAAAAATATGGAAAAACATTTGACCTAGAATTGCTGTATTGTATTTTAGTCATTGACTTTTTTTGGTTGCCGCCTTCATAAATATCTCAAATTACAAACCGTTATGCGTTCAACCCATTTTGAGATTGTCTCAAATTTTCATTTTTGGTGCACTAAAATTATTAAGCCCGTGTATTGAGTTTTATTCTTCTAGCTCTTTTTGTTTTGTAGTTATTGTGTTCGTATTCAAACAACCAGACAGACAGACATTCTTTGAAGGAATTATGCTCAAAATTAGTTAAATTTCTACAAATTTGATGTAAAGATCGTTAAATTAATTTCAACCATCTCCTGCTACAAATTATTTTGAAGTTATCTTTTAGAATTCGCAGATAGATCTTGGAATATACAGCCTGACATAATGGCAAAAAATGTAAGTTTCGGAGAAAGGTCTAAAACGCAAAGATTCACCAAAATATCGACTTCGATTATTTTTTAATTACAATATTTTATCCATTCTTTGTGTACATAAAAGTAAAAAGGTAATTGAATATTTATTTCATAAAAAGGTAAAGCGAGGCAGATTTCTAAAGGGATTGTGGTAACCCATCCTTTATTGTAACCATCCCACTCCAAGAATTGATTTGATCTAATTTTAATGAGTGTGCATCAAAAAAATCACTCTTGTTTATGTTGCGATAAATCTATGCTATCGTTTCAGGGAAAGCGAGAATTAATTTATTTTCCATAAACTCAACGATTCTCATCCCCATATTCAATGATTTTTAATTTATTTTCTTTTTCAATACTTATATGATTTATTAATTACTTCAGTTTTGCTAAATCGAATTCTAATATCCAATGTTATTTCATTGATAAGCGAAAAATATTGTTGAATATGACAATGTTCTAGAATGACATATACCATTGTTACCAGTCGAAAATTATTGTTCCAAATTTAATTAGATTTCTTTTTTAATATTCCTTTTTAAAGCATAAGAATGGGCTTATATAACAATAACAATATATACCAACTATTCATTGTTGATACTTATTATGCTAAATTTCAGTTTCTAACTATGCATTTCGTATTATTTCAGCAATATGAAAAATTATCATCGCTAAAATTCTTCTCGGGTGAACGCCATTTTCCCAGCATGAAAGAGTTGTCAGCAAAACATTTTATTTGCATTGATTAGTTCAGAAGAAAATCCCATCGAAAAAAGCCGGAATCTGGACAACCTTGTTTTCAATGTCGGTAAGTTTATTTTTTCTCTACAAAGCATTTTATATATACTGCTGTAAATATTTTTTAAATAATGTTTTAACTAAAATATTTACCATAATTAAACGATGTCAAAAATATCATATGATTTCAGCAAAAAGTGTTTTCAACTATTTCTTGCAAATTTTCGTTAAAAAAATCATTGAATTTCTCGAGAATTTAAAAGAAACGTTTCTCTTAGCTTCTTTAAACATTTGCTATATTCTGTAAGCAAACAGGTTTACAATGGGTATTATCAATAAGTACAAACCTTCTGATGTATAGGTAAACAAGAAATAATTCGCTCCCAGTTTGGAAAGAATTTTAATAATCTTGATAACCGAAAACTTGTTTAAACTGCAAAGATAAGATTTCCGATAGATATTATTATTATTTAATTCATTAAATCGACTACTTATCTTATCTCGATATTTTTCCGTTAGCCGGGCAGCAGAAAAAACGCCGAAGAAATTTGACGGAATTTTACATTCTTTGATGATTTTTCTCTACCACCTAGCTAACGGAAAAGTACCCTTATTTCAAACTTTAAGCTGAAATCGAAAATATAAACCTGAAAATTACTACAACTGATGTTGTTTTGAGATGAATATTTTGGGATATATCATTTAAATAAATATATTTTCTGTGTTTCCATAGTAGTACCAACTTGTTTAAATTTCATTAATAATCAGTTAAATTTGGAGTGCAAGAAAATAGGACGTCATTATTTTTTTTGTGTTGTTGTATTTATAAGTGCGAAAACAACTCAGAAGTTACTAAAACCGTAAGGTACTAAAGTAAAATTGTAAGGTATTAGCTTAAAATCATAAGACAAATGAGAGAAAGTGTTATCTTTTGAAAAATTCAAATTTGTTTGAAACATGGCTGGTTTCAGGGCACACTTACACTTTTCTGCTATTTCTGAAATAGATTTTTTTAAATTCACTTAATATACAAATTTATTGAAAAATAACCATATTTTGAAAGAAAAAACTTTTTGAATGAGAATATCTCCCATGAACAGCAATTGCATAAAAAAATGGAAAAGTATTTTTTCTGGGTATATATTAGATTGTATTTAGCTGCTTCGATTCTGGGGAAAATATTTTTTTCGTATTCTTTTATAGGTGCATATGTGGTACTTTCTGCTTCTTTTATACAATTTTCTTTTAAATTTAAATTAAAATTTTAAGCAAGTACATCTTAATGAATTGCAATTATCTGTATTAAAGTTCTACATTTGATTCTCTGAATACTTCTTAAAATTTCGTTTAATCGAAGTTTAATCCCTTTCATCACCTGGTAACTACTGTTTTCTGTACTCGGGCAACCCTATTTATCTTTCACCTTGCCTGGAGGAGGAAGTTTATGGAAGCTCATGGTTGGCGATTTTTGAAAGGTGTGACAAGCAGGAGGTTAAACTACAATATAAAATTCATTATGAAATTTTTCTGCGGAAATGGTAGTAAATTTTAATAATGAAGCAAATACTCATTGACACAAAGAAAAATAATTAATGTCATACCGAAAGAATAAATCAGTGGGAGCAGTCTATCTAAAACTATTTCGCAGATTTATTATGGATAATATCCCATACCATGAGTTGCATTACATTGGAATATAATTGTTACGAATTATTAACGTTTGGCTGGAGTTTTTTTTATTGAATCAATGGGGCTATTCTTGGCGAGAATAAATAAGCAAAATTTAATCCGATGAATTCCATATTCCTGCATGCTTATTTAAAGTAATATAGAACTGATCATTTTAAATTCGGATAATTTGAAGTAAAGTAGGAGAAGAGTAAATGGGCTTTATTTGCCGCTTGGATAAATTTATTGATTTGGGGGGGCAGAGAGGGGGACTTTAGAAGGCTCATACAATGAGTTCAGACGATGAGATCAAACAGAGAAAGGTTAAACGCGGTTTGGATAAGTTATGCTGTTAAATATGTTATGTAAGCAATATGATTCTTTTCACCTTTCAGAGGATGAGAGAAATAAGTTATTAAATATGAGTCCCTGGATCAAGCTTTATTTTCAAATTAGGTGACTTGCTCGCTGTTTCAGTTAAGGTGACTATAAAGATATTTTAATAGGTTTCAAATCCCGTTACGAATTTTCTAGAATTTTTGAATATGATTTCTTAAGATTTCTGTTTTCGGAAAGCAGTGCTATTCTACATCTGTCGATATTGATGAGTTTACGGAGTATCCGTCTCAGAAAAGAGACTACCTCCGATCTGGGCGTACTTCGTTGGGCATGGCTGTAATGCCGGCTTTGACTGAAATGATGTGTGATAGGAAAATCAGCTCCACTGTTTGAGTGCGAAGGCCTTGGTAAGAGTTTCAATTAGATCACCCTTGGAAGGAGTGATCTGGCAGTCAAGGGAAGGAGGAAACAAGACAGCTCACTCTCGCTCCCATAGCAAAGACGGAAGCTTTGGAAGATAACCTTCAAAACAAATTTGAGACGCATGCAGACACGTACCTCTCACCCCGTAGGCCCTTGACTAAACAAGTCACGGATCATTGGAGAGTTTCCTGACAGATGAACACGTCTCCAATCGCAAGCCAAATCGGACAACGGGGATCACGGAATAAATGAAAAACGTTAAACCGAATAAATCGCCATCATTACATTTAATACTAATCGCATGATTAAAAATATTCCACATAAGATTATTTTGTATCTAATATTTTTACTAAATAAAACGTTATATCTCTGTTATTTCCCTGAATGCTGGGAAACAGCTACATTAAACAGTATTTCGAACCCAAACTCTGATCAGAGCCAACTACTTCAGAGGAAAAATAATTTATGACGACCTCCAAAGTAAACCTGTTTCGGAATTTATTAAAAGAATGTCAATTCAGATCTTCGAAAAATTACCCCTGATTCGTAACGGTTTATTATAATTAACAATTTACGATACTGTTGTACCCAGCTCTAGGAAAAGACCTAGGGGTTACATAAATTTCCCAGCTGTAAGGCTAAGAATTTTCTAACTCTGTCATCAATCTGGTGCATTAAAATTATTTCTACTTTGGCTTTAGTTTGTTACGATAAGCTACTCAAGCAAAAAAAAATCTGGAATTTTTTGGAAATAAATAATTCAACCATTGTTAATTCAGTCCCCGTAGAAAAGGGCACGTGCAACTATTAAGAGTTCTTTATTTATTCCATAAATAATTTAAATATTTTAAGTAAATAATTTAATCTTACGAGTTGAAATCAAATAATTCTACCTATATATTGGTTTTAGAGCTATATTTCGCTCGTTCAAAATAGTTTGCTGAAATTTAACTTTCCCTACATTTGCAAATTAATTATTATTCCAAGCGGTGATTGGGAGGTGGTCGTGATCACTTTGTCACGCAACGGAACTCCGAAATATCACGACCGCTGCCGTGGCAGTCAGGAAACCTTCGCCCATATGCGAAAGTTTGGCGATTTTGGATACAGACAATAGCATTGGAGGGTACGACAGGAGAGAGCATCACCCCCTTTCACCAAGGATATTTAGCGCCAAATATGGCAACCCGATGTTGTTTTTGAAAATATCTTCCTCGGAGAGATAAAACGCAATAGCGCAATGAGTTGGCGATTTTGAAAAGTGCACCAAGGGGATGATGATCTCTACGGGTCAACCCATTGGAGTTCTTACGTATTATATCATCCAACTTTATCGCCAAGTTTGAAGTCATTGCCAATGATTTGCTAAACTGCCAATTTTGGCAATCGGACAATGGTATAATCCGTTTATCTTTATCGCCAAATTTAAATCCGTCACCACAAAGTTACTAAACCGTTGGTGATCGTTGGCGAAGACAGTAAAACACGTAAGTTACCAGTATTGGTTAATGGAGAACTATTTTACATGAATTTGAAGAAAAATTAAGTAGTTAATAACACATGTTGTTGGGAGATTAGTTACTATAAAAGAAATATAGAAAACAATTTTGAATATCTTTTCTTACAATGGCTTTCTTTATAATTTCAATGTGAATCAATTTTACAAATTATATTAGGTGAAACTAAGTCACGAGTAATATTTTTAAAAAATCAGACAATTCTTACTTTGGTCAACAAAGAAAAATTTTATTTTAGTTAATTTTAATAAATTACAATTACTGTAAATAATTGATCAAAAATTATGCCTGGCGAAAACAAAATCAAGTTAGTATCCCTTGTAAATAAATCAAAATACAGTCACATGGCTTTGAATTTTCAGTGCCAATTGAAGCAACTCAAATGTGTGAATTTTCTACGCCAGTTGGTATAACGCATTACAGTAAGAAATTTTAATTTTCTTTATTCTGCATCATTTTAATACCAAAGTATATCAAAATGAATCAGAAAAATCAATTCATTAACTATGTTTAGTTTTAAATGCATCAAATATTAAGAAAATAAACAGAGTCGTTTGTAATAATCGGTAGAAAACATGTTAAACCTGACCTCATTAGCGTGTACAAAAAAAAACTGAATTCGTTACTTATTTGAAGGTGGGTAAATGAAAATCTTTGGCGAGAATTTTACCTTCTAACTAATTAATAAAAAAATAATGAATTAATATCTGAAAAAACCATATTAATATCAAATGTCATCCACCACAAGTTTTAACAAAATTACTTCTTCTTTACTTAAAATATATCTTAATTATCAAGAAATGCTTTGAATTTGGTATTTCAGTTTCATCTATCATTTTCCTATTAAAACTCCAATAAGTAAAAAATAAAAACTTTAAAAAAATGTATGAATTGTTTTTGTCAGTGGTGTTTTTAATCAGTTATACTAAATTAGTTTTTTAAATTCGATTAAAATATTTATTTTGTAGCAATAACCATTTTAAATTCATTTTAAAGACGAAATAGAAATTTTTTGATGTATTTAGTTTAAAAAAATTTAAGAATATGTATGCTCTAACGGATCAATGCATTGGCTGGAAAAAATCACTTTTTTTCCCATGCCACAATACTGTGAAATAATAGACCTTTATTTAAAATTATAATACAAAAGTGATTTTTTTATTATTAATATTTGCTTCCGCATTGATATAAACAGCACCGAAGTCAACTGAGTCTATTTTTAAAATTCTTCATCATCTGATTCTCATAGCATTAGTCACCGCATTCGATCGGGGGGGGGGGAGGTGTTGCCTTAAGATTATAATTGCATTAGTTCTTAAGAGCTCCATTTCTTATTGAGGTTTATATGACCCGTATAGGTCTATAATCTCTGATGCACTCCTTTCAAAGAGAACAAAAAATACATGGAATGATTTAAACATAAAATACTTAACTTCTAACCTCAAAAACTTCAGTCTAATGAATGAAATAAAATAGTTTCAATTGTGCGCATATGAAAGGCGATTGATCTTTATAGGATATGTAATCTTTAATTCGATAACTTTTTATCTTGATAGAAAACTTAATCTTTATTTAAATAAAGATTGAAAACATAATCTTTATTTGATTATTTTTATGTATGAAAATGCATTCGAATAAATTACTAAAGATGAGTATCATTTGATAAAAAAGAGCAAAATATGTGAATATAAAAAGTAACAAGAATATAGAAAACTTTAAAAAAATTCCCTTCAACTAATAAAAAAACTTCGTGAAAGTTAATTTTGCGTAATTAGTTTCATTTTAGTTTAAATAAAACTTTTTAGAGTTTTGTAAATATTATCTTTTTTACTAATAAAGATTGCTGTTCCTTGTAGCTCGAAATTCCAAGAAATTTGACTTAATGCTGCGAAAAATAACTTTTAGTAATCTCGGTAGTTGGCAATTATCACGTCGGAATGATGTTTTAAAAGGTTAAATTATTGAAAAGTAAGCCATTTGGTGTTTCTTAGCAAACAGTTCAGAAATTATTAAATTATATAAATAATTTTTACTCTAATCTAAAATTCAAAAAATATCTTTTCAATGAAACTAATTAAATGCATAACTTTTCCCCTCTTAAACACTTAAAAAATATATTAAGTGAATTTTTGAGAAGTATTCTTGTTTTAATATTCCATCCTATAATTTTGAAATTATTAATAGTCAAGAAATGAAGAATTTGTGTATTTTTTTGTCTTGTATAAGTACTTTCATAAGATAAACCTTTAATTAAAAAAATTAACTTAAATGCTATTAAAATTTATTTACAGTATCAAAAAAAGAAATTATCCATATTAAAATATTATTTACAATACAAAAAAAATTAGAAATTTAAATTAATACATTTTTGGAAGACAAAAAGTTTCATAGTAGCACAGTAGTTCCTGCAAAGCTCTCTCAAACGATTTTTTGGCGGATTTCACCGCATTTACGACCTTCCGCCATGCTTCTTTGAAGTAAGGTGCCCCGGGTCCTTCGTAGAAATCAGGATCCATACTGCCGAATTCGGCATCCATGGATTCCGCGTGGGCTTGAATTAGCGGAAAGGGATCTCGACTAAATCGGAAGGTCGCCTAGAAAAGAAGAATATATTTTAACTCATTCTCATTGCTTAAATTGGACACAGTTATTAACGAACTTTTATTTCTCTTTGAAACTGAATATTAAATTCGCCAAGGATTCTTCCATTTGTAAGTGCAATTTATATATAATTGGAGGAGATCGGATGTATAATATTACGCTTCTCGCCATGACTTCCTGAACAAAATAGCACTCTGTGGAACAGAGCCAAATTAATTTAAAATATGTTTTTGAATATTACTTTATCTATAATGGAAGATTTAAAATATTGTATCTAATTATTAGGAAAACATTAAAAGCTTAATTTTTCCTAATTTTCAGCATCTTCAGTACACGAACGTTCACTAGGGTTAATGAATGAAATGAAATCATGGTTGGCAGTTTTTATGCGAATATATCATGAAGAAAAGGGTGATATTAATGTATCACTTTCTCTCCTCCGTTTTCTTCCTTTTTATCAAGATTAGATCTATTTTAATTCCTTTATAAACAATGTAAGACATTAAATGGCTAAAGAGAAAGCATAGAAATGATTCCACTATTAACACAAGCTTTGATTTTTTATTTGTTATTTATTATGAATGAAATTGATACAAATCAGTCTTCCGAAAATAGAAGCATCTTTCTGAATCTATTAACTAGGCAAAAGGAAAAAAGCAAACCTAATCTGAAACATTGATTCGTCGTTTGTTCTTCCCTGGCCATCGTCTAATAGGAAAAATTCGAATTTCAACTAATATTGGTTTTACCCCCCCCCCCTACACACACACAGGGGCTACCACTAAAAGAGAAGGATAGGCTTCCAGCATGGTGGTTGGTTCTCGTCACCCTGGAGTTAAGCTAATAGGGAGGGAGGTGGGTATACTCCTTTCATAGATGATAGGACGTCTTCCCGAAGGAAGTACGTTCCAAGTAAATAGCTTTACATTGTATTTAACAGTTTTCATTAACAAATAAATAAAAATTATACTTAATATTACTTTGCGTCATAAAATCCCATCTATATTTAAAACGAATAAGTAATTTTATCATAAAATCCACAAACAACAAATTAGATGACGTTCATTGTAACGGTAACTTTCCGCGTTAATTTTTAAAATTGTTCCATATAATAATAAAAAATTACATTTTATAACAAAGCCGATATTTCAAAGCTCAAAATATTTTTTTGTAAAAAAGAGTGTCGAGATTTTGAAAATAATCTAAAGCTCATTATTTATTTATTTAATTTGAAAATATTTAAAAATTGAACTGAAGTTATACAATTTAATTCAATTTGATGCATTATTATGCAATTTTGTATCTTCATTTACAAAAAAAGCATATATTAAAATAAATTTTGTTGTTTCTAGTGGCACTTGCCTTGGACAAGCTCGCTGATGTATCAGCAATTCTAAGTCGAAATGAACGTCTCTTGCTTTTGAAGTAGCGTCAACTAGAGCCAATAGTTATGACTTAGCTACTCACTCATCACATTCACTTGTACAGCCCCTTTCTTACGGGGGAGGGGCACATTCACTAACCTTACAGATAGAACCCAGATTAACAAGCATTTCCGAACCGGGACACGAACCCGGGACTCCCAGATCACGGGGAAGACGCACTGCCCATCTGTCAGGACGCCGGCAGAAGAAATGTTACCCTGTTTAAAAGATCATGACTTCAGTAAGCCTTCTTCTTTGTGCTTTATAATCATTCTTGTTTTTTAACATTGACGAACCAACTAAACTAATGGTAACAAAGGACCCATCTCTTCGTCTTCTTTACAAATCGGAACCCCCTACATCTCTTATAGTTATTTGTCTTATTCATAATAATAATAATCTTTCATTAATAAAAATCTGGACGTGTCAGTTCTCCTTGCAAATAGCCTTCCGTCAATATTGAAAACAAAAATTGCTTCTTTCATGAAATAAGGTTTCAGTCTTTTTCTCTGTCGATGGTAACTACTAAAATGCTGTTATCTGTGTTTTGTACTTTTACTCAAGAAATATTTAAAAAAAATTAAAATATAATCAGCTTTTATTTTTTCCTATTTTTAATGAAATATTCCGTTACATGAAAACTAGAAAATTGCATTTATATAATATCACGTTTAGTTTATTTTCGTGGGAAAGTGTCAGAAGATAACTAACGTTATAAAATTATTTTACTGTCAAATTTTAGCCATTTATTTTCCTACTTTTTAGGAATGTTTAGT
The DNA here is from genome assembly GCA_026289955.1 of Argiope argentata. NCBI lineage: Eukaryota > Metazoa > Arthropoda > Arachnida > Araneae > Araneidae > Argiope > Argiope argentata. The sequence goes on along the minus strand of JAOUZG010024650.1, from coordinate 6,104 downwards.
CTTATTCTACCATATTCATGTAGGAACTTGTGTCTCAGTTGCATGTACAAAATGAATACATTGATGACTTCGCAAAGTTTTGTTGATGATTTTTCTATACATTTCTGGATTAATTCCAAACCATCAACTCATTATTTCAATATAAGTTCATAACTTCTTGAAAAGCCAGTGAGACTGATTTTCAGGAAAAGTATAAACCAGTATAAATAAATGCCCATTATGAAAATATTGATTCTTTTTTCAAATAATACAGAATTATTTATGGTGCATTTTATAACACAGATTTTATTATTTTTGTAAATTAAGCATACATCTAAAAATCGAAACTCAATAGTATTTCTAAAATTTATTAGCTTTGCTGAAAACTACCAAGTTTTTATTAAATGTTTCCTCATTTCAAACTTAGACACAAGAGTGAAAATTATTTATACATAATTCATTTAATATATATTTGAATACAATATCAACAAATTTGCATCTATAGATAAAGCACATAAATGGAAATTAAAATTAAAATGCATCTGATTTGCCCAAGTTTTTGTGTTGAAGGAATGCAACTACTACTATAATAATTTTGGATATAATTCAAGAACTAATATATTTAAAAAATTATTGATGCATAATTTCCTGGCTTTTTTTTTGTATTCTTTGTCACTTGAAACAATTATAATTGAAAGTCCAGGAAAAGTAATAAAGGTCTATTTCCTTAAAATTTATTGAATAAAATATATAAGCAAAAATGATTTACGATCCTTTCTAATTTCAAGTTGATATTGATAGATGGCGCTACAGACGGAAAAATTTAGGAAAATGTTTCTCTCCTCTTTTTTATTTAAATTCCTTTTAAGTTTCAGATTTCTATTTCATTTTCTGAATACTCTTCTCTATTTTTATTTTAACTGAATACATCTATAAAGCACTAACATCTATAAAGCACTGTCATCTATTGAGTGGTCTAGGTATGTTACATTATTCCATACATGATTCTGTTAGGATAAATATACTAAAAAGAGGCATAACTTTTAACTAAAAATTCTCATTTTTATCTGTGCATCGTTAGTAGCGTCCTCTGATGGTTACATGCTTGGAAAAATTATTTAATTACAGAGAAGAGAAATTAATTTAAAATCAAGGGAATTAATGTATATTACAAAATGATTACAGCGCCATCTTCAAAGGAACTTCATCAAAAGCGAAAGATCGAAGCCTTGTGAACTGGTAATTATTTTTTTTTAAAGATTTTTTATTGTTTTCATTATGCGAACAACGGGGTAACCAATGTTAAGCACATTTTTGTAATAAACCACCATTGCCAGTTGCAAATAGTAACCTGTCAAATAACTATTGCCGTAATGGACGGTCTACACTCAGCTCAACAGGCACATCGACCCTTCGCAATTTCGGCAGGCAATATCAGAAAAATTATATACAAACAAGAAAGGACTATGTTTATATTAGTGGTAGATTTTCAAAAAAAATTTACTCTATGTAATGACATTTATTTATAATTTATTATATTATAATTTATAATATTTATTTTATTATAATTTATTGACATTTATTATAATTCTTCATTTGGTTGACGGCATTACATTAACAGACGAAAATGCACCATATGATATAATATGTTTTGAAAATTTGATGCCACATTAAGTTAACCATAAGTGTATTCGCTTCAAGTCTTTAAGCTTTACTCTTTTGCAATAACACTTCGTCGAAACTGAAGAGTGTAGAACCTTGGGGGGAAAAGAACATTGTAAACTGTATTAAAAGCATCACATAAATATGAATGTTACTTGACACGAGCGCCGCTGGCGACGAGTCTAACAAAATTCTCGGCTGTGAGAGAATGTTCCTTTTTTGAGTATGGTTAATTTCCTGTTTTCAGAATGGCAATTCCTATTGTAGCGGTTGAAAGGTCGTTATACGAACCTGCGACGCTAGGGCCAGTAGCCGTGTAAACTGACCATAATACAAAAGTCGACTTCGGTATCGTAGATGTTATCTGGCTTATGAAGCTAGCGCCTCAATACTCCACCAGCAGTGAGTCGGCGAAGAAGCGAACGATTTTGTATTACGCCAAGCGTTATGGCAAGTTGCTGTTTGCTCGTCAAGTGAGTCTAACGATTTTTTGCTTTTTTAAACGCAAGTGAGTGTGACGATTTTTCTGTGGGTAGATGGCGCTACAAGTGTTGCAGAAGGTTGCGTTGTCAAGGTCGACAATGTAGCGATTGAAAGGTCGTGGTACAAACCTGCGATGTTAGAGTCAGTAGCCGAGTAATATGACCATAATACAATGGTCGACTTCGATATCGTAGATGTTATCTGGCTTATAAGGCTAACCCTACACTATGTAAACATAATTGTAAATATTAATCTCAAGTACGAAATTAAATGGAAGCGGAGCTGAATGATTGAATTATCCCTCACACGATCCTTTTAAAAATTAATTTTACCATACTTTTATTTTTATTTTTCTCTTTTTAATTTCTTAATATCATTTCAGTCATTCTATCTAATTTCTTCTTTCCACATTTAACAGGTTTTCTTGAACTCCACTGCTTTTCACACACCTCAAGCCAAAAAGTCTCCATGAATGCACCTGAAGGTCCGGCCTATGAAGGCAATCATAACGGTGATGAATAAAGAGAGATTTCGTATGTAAGTTTTTATTTGAAAGGCAATATAATAAAAAGAATTTTATTGAGGATGAAATTTTATAGAAAATTACCTAGAAATATAATTTTACTGGCATGACAGTAAACATTCTCGTAGGAAAAGAAGCGACACAGTAGACTTCAAAACAGATCTTTGAAGGCGTATACTATTTGTTATTCTCTAAAGAACTAATATATTTCAAATGAACCCGAAAAGTGAAAATGTATTGAAATTACACGAATTCTTTACATGAGTGCAAGAGTAGCGAGCGATTAAAAAAATATATTAAAAGCGGTTGTCAGTAGGGTTGCCAAAACCGGTCCTAAGAAATAATTTTTTCTTCAGTAAATATCATTTATTTTTGCTTGAAAGTAATCTCATCTTGAAATAAATTCGATTTCGCTTTTAGACTTTAGAATATTTTTTTAGGTATTTCTTTCAATTAGAATAATTTTTTATGCATCGCATATTCTTTCTCTCTTTCAGAGAATTCGATTTATTCTGTTTAATTTATTTCCAAAATCTATTCAAAGAAACACTCGTATTCCTTCCATGATTTCTCCCTCTAACTATTCAACAAAAAATATAGTTTGATCTATAATTGAATATTTGCATACATTATATGAGAAAATGTGCTCCAATTGCTCGTAATCATTTCCTTTGTTTCTTCCCTGTAATTGTTTCGATAATACTTTAAGAAAAGCTGTGGACCCTACGGAAAACTGAAATATTGTCCAGTTTCGTCACCCTTCACCTTTCTTTTGGAACGGAAGAGGGTAATGATCTTCAAAAAAAAACAAAACTCATGAAAACAAATAATTTTAATCCTTTTTCAGCATTTCAATTTTTCTTCTTTGCCCCTTTATAACGAACATTTCGATATTTAAGTTTTTATTATATGAGAGAATATATATATATATATATATATATATATATATATAAGCAGGAAAAATACATAATATTGAATATTCAATCATAATCTCGTCTAGGAATTATAATACTTAGTCAAACATTCACGGTAAAAGATTATTAAGGCCTAAAAATCAATAACATTTATCTTTGTTTTTAGCAAAGCCTTAAATAAATAAATCTGGTCTTCAAAATTAATTTTTATTATTGTTGTTAACAAAGAACTTATTGCAAATTAATAGAATCAAGAAGCGTTTAAAAAAAATTTCAACTGACTGTATATAATAAAACTATATTATATTACTACAGTTTATTATATGTATATTGTAATCACTAAATCTCAAGATATTTTTTTCTACTTCTAACTAAAGTATGTAGACTAAAGTATGTAGTAATTTTTGATTTTTTAATTGATTTAAATATTTTTTTCGTGTTATAATATTTTTTAATATTATCAAAGGGGAAAAAATGACACAATTTCCGACTTTTTTTTATTAAAATTCTTTAAAAAATCCTGAGAAACCAAAACTGAATTGTATACTTATAAACTTCAAAGCAAGTGGTGTCAATTTTCGTAGCTGTAAGTCAAGCCGTCTAGTTTGCAAAAAGCCAACATAGATGCTGCTTCATAAGCAACCATCTGTATTACATGATAGAAAAAAAAAATGTGATGAGGCGCACATTCCCATCCTCCAAACTGTTCAAACGATGAGTTTCATAGTCCTAGATCTATCTGTCGAGCTTTTAAAACGCTAACATGTACTCACACTCACAAAAATTCCACTTTAACAAGTAATTATAAGTAAGGTTTAGGACGATAAATTGTATTCGGTATCATATTTCTTGTTGCAACACAGCTTAGAAAGCAATTAAATTGCAAATGAACAAAAAGCATTTAAAGATATAAGAATAAGTAATAGTAATAGGAATAAGTAAAGATAAGTCAGAATAAGTAATTTAAAATTAAAACAGGCATTTAAAATCACTCACATATTTAAACCCGACAGGAGAGAATAAACATTAATCATTTTGAAATTACTTTTTTAGAGAATAAGTAGGTATTGTGTAATCATAATAGTTTTGGGAAACGCTGGATGAAGAACTGTATCCTTTAAGTTTGTATATAATAAATACTTCTCCTCGAAATGTGTAGGGAAGTGTTCGAATTTAATAATTTCAGTAATTAAAAGCGAAAGGTTGAAGAACTGATGACTGATAAATTTTGTTATTCTTTTTTTTTTTTTATCATTTTCTGTTGTTATCCATGAATAATTCAAAGTACATATTTTCAAAATAGTCATTCTATGCTTTATACACGATTGCCAGTTTCGGGTTTGAAACCGGTCGATAGATTGCCGATAATAGTCAAAAACTGAAATCTACTAGGTCTTCAAGTCTCATATAAAAGGAATTTGTACGGGGAGTTACAGCTCATTGGAGCCGCAGGCCCCACCATCTGTAAGTATAGCAAATTTGGGCTTAGATACTTTTGGAAATTTTCCTATTGAGTTATGGAGTGCATCAGTAGTTTAGGATTGTGTGGTAATTAAATTTGATTTTCAAGAGTGAGCTGATTGATAATAATTAAATATTTACATATAATAAGTAAATAAAAAATAAATTCTTTTTTTACTTAAAAAATACATAAATAAATAAAAATAATAATAAACTTTAGGAGTGAGCGGAATGCCTAGAGGTTAAGTGAGCACCTGGGTCTCCGCTTATTTGCTTGATCTTTAATATCAAATCGCGGCAGAATTTTGAGGGTGGGGTTGCCGATATTAATGATGCTACCATAAAAGTTTTTCGCTAGTTTATTCATAAATTCTTTTATTGGGGCTATGTTCACGGTTCTGTGTCATTTGCGCTCAATCCCATTAGAGCTAACTCATTAGAGGGTGTCATTTGCGCTCAAGCCTTAAAAAGTGTACCACATTGTAACTTTTATCTTTGTATGTAAAATTTGGCGATTTTACAATGTGCCCATATGGTAATCAATTACTGTCAAAGTGAGAATGACACTCCATATCTCCGATAACGTTAAAAGGCTGCCGTGGGAAAAATGCTAATGACCGTTACCGCGTTTCAAACCATTGATAAAAGTAATAAGTAGAGTGAGCGAAATTTGCTTTAAAAATTTACTATGAAGGAACATGTTCATAATTTTCCTACACTGAAGACATTTATAAAAATTATAATTTTGAAGCGCGTAATACAAATTTAATGTATTAAAGTGAATTATAATTTTTAGTTTTAGGAGGATTTAATCTTTATATGTCTTAAAATTTAATTTTATTTTAAAAAATTTAAAAAACGCGGAAAGTTTTTTTTTAAATTCAAATTTAAATGGATATCAATAAGGTTTAGTTTTTTCAATATGTATGCATGCTTGTATGTATATATATTCTACAAACGGATACTTGAAATGACCTTAAAAAATTTACGTTAAAGCTGTTCAAATAAGTTATCCGTTTTTGCAAAATAATAAGCTGTTACGTTTTTTAGCGTAGCGGGTTCGGATTGAATGGACTTTATAT
>JAOUZG010024649.1:0-13858 GCA_026289955.1 Argiope argentata | reverse complement strand
CTTGAGAAATTTATTTAATCACAAATATGATTGAAAAATTGACAACGGTAAATAATTATACCGCAGTTATTCTATTTAAAATTTATTTAATATCATAAAATTTAAGTCATTACTTGTATATATATATAATCAGAAAACTAGTGTTTCAGAAAAAAAAAACTGCGATAAAAAGCTTTTTCTAGGGGACCAGACAAAGTAAAACCTCAAAAAAGCAACCCGGTTAAGACGGAGAGGACAGATGACCAATTAGCATTACGGGTGGCCGAAATCTGACAACAATCGCTTTTAAAAAAGGGGGAAAGCATTTGTTATCTTCTTCACAGAATCCCCGTATTCAAAGGAACTTTTTCGAGTTTGGGTTCCCGCAACGTAAAGGTTAAGCATAGGGATTCCCCTCTGCGATATTAAAAGGTCCATTGCTCATCGCATCTTTTCTAACTGGCAAAAGTCATGGGATCTGCGGGTCGGAAATAAATTGCATTCCATTAGAACTGATATTGTTTCATGGCCTGTTCATCCTATACGTGAGATGGATGTTAAGTTGACTCGTCTCCGTATAGGTCATACACGCTTTACCCATAGACATCTAATATTTGGAGAAAATGCTCCTATGTGCAACAGCTGCCAAGTTCCTTTTACTGTTCATCATGTTTTAATTGAATGTCCAGTTTTTAATTCTCATTGTTCTTGTTTTTTTACATTGACTTCTTTCACATTACGAGACCTGGTGGGTGAAAAATACCACCCAAATATTTTTAAATTCTTAAGGGCTATTGGGTTTTTTACTTGTATATGAGAATTTTTATTATTCTGTATGTTTAACTTTCATTTCTAATTCATATACATTAACATCATTGTTTCAAACTGTTATGGTAACGGGGTTTTAAATTTTGTTCTCTAATCATTGTTTTAATTAAACTAATTTGATTTAATCTCATTGCTCATGTGTTAGTTGAACAAAGGACTACATTTTTTTATCTTTATAATTTTACCATTTGCTTGGCGCAGTATAGCCAAATCTGGCTCTTGCGCCAATAAACCCCACACAACCAACCAACCAACCAGTTTTACAGTTGAGAATGATCTCCATGATAGTGACCACTTCCCTTTAATGATCTCTTATACTAATGGAGGTGGTGTGACTTCTTGTCCCCCGCGTTTCCTGTTCCAACGGGCTGATTGGGCTGCTTTTATGCAACATGCAGTAATCTCAGAGAATATGGTCAGAACAACTGATATTACTGTAAAAAGTGTAGTTGACTGCTTAATTGATGCTGCAAATAATACCATCCCCAAAAGTTCTCCACGACAGAGGAAATTCCCGAAACCATGGTGGAATCAGGTCTGCCAAAATAGTCACCGAGAACAAAAAAAGAGGTGGAATATTTTCGGCAGATATCCTACCACAGAGAACTTGCTTGCTTTTAAACGTGCCAGAGCTTATGGGCGTCGTGTCCGTAGGCAAAGTCAGAGAGAATCCTGGATAGAGTTCATATCATCCATCACAGCCTCTACTTCTCCGAAACTACTCTGGAGGAAGGTTAAGGCAGCAAATGGAATTTACCAAGAATTTTCCATCCCTGTTCTTGAGACTGCAAACGGAGTGATATCTTCCCCTTTAGACATCGCAAATACTCTTGGACATTCATTCGCAGAAGTTTCAGCAATTAACTCATATAAGCCTTCATTTGCCGCGATTAAGAAACGTGCAGAACGTAAATCTTTGTGTTTCTCCACTCGAAAATCGCTTCCTTATAATACAGAATTTAGGCTGAAGGAATTACAAACGGCTTTATCGAAGGCTCACGATACCAGCCCCGGTCCGGATGGAATCACATATAACATGCTTCGCCATTTGTCTACCACTTCTCTTTCCAATCTGTTAACCCTATTTAATCGTATTTGGATTGCACAGAAGTTCCCACCACAGTGGCATGAAGCTATTGTGATCCCAGTCCTCAAACCTGGCAAGAATCCCTCCAACCCACGACATTATAGGCCTATTGCACTTACAAGTTGTCTATGTAAGACTCTTGAACGCATGGTTAATGCCCGACTGGTATTTGAACTGGAGAAAAAAGCATGCATACCGTTACTGCAGAGTGGTTTTCGCAGAGGACGAGCGGCTTTTGATAACATTGTGCTACTCGAAACTAAAATTCGTAATGCCTTTGATGGTCGAAATCATCTGGTCTCTGTCTTCGATTTAGAGAAGGCGTATGACCGTGCCCGGAGGTTTGGTATTCTCTCTACACTTTCAAAATTTTGCTTTCAAGGAAACTTGCCCATTTTCATAAAACACTTTTTATCATTGCGGGTTAGAGTTGGCCACTTATACTCCACTCCTTTTATTCAAGCTGAGGGTGTTCCACAGGGAAGTATCCTCAGTGTCACACTTTTTTCTGTCCATTTTAGCCAAATTCTTAACGTTCTACCTCCATCTATTCAAGGCACATTATATGTAGACGATCTTCAGTTATCTTGCCAGGGTAGCAATATGCGCTTAATAGAGAGCCAACTGCAAGTTGCAGTTAACAAACTGGTAGGTTGGTGTGATGAAAACGGGCATGTGATTTCATCTTTGAAAAGTCAATGTGTGCATTTTTGTAGGAAGCGTGGAATCCATTTGAACCCTGTAATCCATATCCAAAACCGTGAAATACCCGTCGTTAAAGAAATAAAATATTTGGGAGTAATACTTGATCACAAGCTCTCTTTCCTTCCGCATGTCTTGCATCTGCGGAAGAAGTGTTTCAGATTATTGAACATTCTCAAAGTACTTTCAAGAACCTCCTGGGGAGCAGACAGAACATCACTACTGCGAATCTATGAATTAGTTATTCTCTCTCGCATGGATTATGGTTGTATGACATATGGTTCTGCAAGATTTTCTGTTTTACGCAGACTAGATACCATACATCATTCTGCCTTGAGAATTTGCTCAGGAGCATTCCGGACCTCACCACGCAGTATAGCCAAATCTGGCTCTTGCGCCAATAAACCCCACACAACCAACCAACCAACCGGACCTCACCAGTAGAGAGTCTTTACTTTGTCTGTTACCAGCTACCGTTAAATTTACGGCGGCAAAAAATATCTAGTCATCTGAGTGGCTAGATATTTGCTAGCCACCCGAGTGGTTAGTTTGCTAGGGATCAAGCGAAGGGGTTACTCCTTGGGCTTGGCGTTAAGGGTGGTCACTGTCCCCGGGGGTAACTCTAAGCGTATAGGTACTGATTAGCACTAAGGTGGATGCCGAGGCTGGAAATGACCAGAGTCCGGTAATTGCCTTCCCTTGTTGGGCTCCGTGGTGGGCGGTGCCGTCGGACCCGAATCACTTTTCATATCATATAGGCGCTTCCAAAAAGGGTCCCTTCAGTGGGCATCGTAAAGTCACAATTTCTACAAATAATCATGACCATTTTGACAGGTTTTTTGTCATAAAAAGAATTTCCGACAAAAATGAAACTTTTGAATCAGTCTCTCCATTCCTTGTGCAAAAGGGAATAAATGCTACAGTCGGTGATGTTGTATCGATCCGAAAGATGAGATCTGGCGACTTGCTTGTGGAGGTTTCTTCCCGCAAACAAGCACAGCAGATAGAAAAACTGAAATCCTTGGCAACAATAAGAGTCTCTGCGACCCCTCACCTATCTTTGAACAGCTCTAAAGGCGTCATTACCTGCGGTGAAATACTAAATCTTCCCGTAGAGCTAATAATTTCTGAAATGGAATCTCAAGGTGTTACACACGTCCGTCGAATTTATATACGACGTGACGGACAGCTACTTGAGACTAAACATCACATTCTAACTTTTAAAACTCCTAAATTACCGGAGTATTTTTATGTTGGCTATATAAAATTACCGGTGAGGCCATACATCCCTAACCCACTAAGATGCTTTCAGTGCCAGCTCTTTGGCCACTCTAAATTGAATTGCCGCGGGTCTCTTACTTGTGCCCGCTGTCCGCAAAAAGGTCATGATAGCCAACAGTGTACCGCACAAGAGAAGTGTGTAAACTGTGGAGGCGATCACCCATCATATTCTCGCTCTTGTCCACGCTGGACACTGGAAAAGCAAGTCATGACAATGAAGTTCAAGGAAGACCTATCTTATCCCGAAGCCGGACGCAGAGTTAAGGCACAAACCCCGACTCCAGGTGTTAGTTATGCTTCAGCATTAAAAAAAATTACTGTGAAAATTGTCATTGTGATCAATGTCTAAAACTTTCCAAAAATACATCAAACCCTGAAAAAACATCCGATTCTGATACTGAAAATTCTCTGAAAGTTAATGATGATACTTCAAAACATGTTAGAAGGAAATCTAAATCGCAGACATCGCTAACGTTAAACCTTGCCAAACGTGGTCTTACGCAAAAGGATTTAAGAAAGAAACTGAAGAATTAAGTCTCAAAAAATTCCGTCGCATTGGGGCTAGCGACGCAAGGCGTTGTCCATAAGGACTTACAGTCTGTATTTGGAGGCACGCTAAATAGCCCTGATATTAAACTACATCCGTCTGAGGATGAATATGAGCTCAGTATGAGTTGCGAGGATCAGGCAACTCCAACGAATGTTAATTCTCTCTCTCCTCACAAACCTCTCTCTTAATGGGTACCTTCCTTTCTTGGAATTGTCGTGGCATTCGTTCCAAACTTCAGGACATTAAGTCATTAATTAACAGATTTCATCCGGTTTGTTTTGGTCTTCAAGAGACTTTCTTGAAGTCAAATTTCCCATTCAAATTACGTGGTTACAATTGTGTTCGGAAGGATGCAGACAGTGGAGCTCATAGTTCTGAAGGGGTCTGCATTTTTACTTCCAATTTATATCCAAGCAATCCAATCACCCTACATACCTCTTTGCAGGCTGTGGCTATACAAGTTCACGTAAAAACTTTAGTCACAGTCTGTTGTATTTACTTACCGCCTCATGACGCCATCTGTCAGCATGATCTTAACAACTTAGTTGACCAGCTTCCTTCACCTTTCATCCTACTTGATGATTTCAACGGCCATAGTACTTTGTGGGGTTCGAACAGTAGAAATTCTCGTGGGCAACAAATAGAACAGTTCATTTCTAATAACTGTCTTTGTTTGCTCAATAATGATGAAATAACATACTTTCATGAACCCAAACGTACCTTCCACAGTCTTGACTTGGTCATATGTTCTCCTGAACTACTGCCGTAGCTAATCTTGTCAGTTAGCAAGGATTTATATAATAGCGATCACTATCCTATTATTATCTCCCATGCTGATAGCGGTGGAGCGACTTTTTGTCCTCCCCGTTTTCTATTCCAGCGGGCAGATTGGACTACGTTTTCGCAGTTAGCAGACATCACAGAGACTGATCAATACTACAGATATTTCGGAAGCGATTCAAAATGTCGTAGATATTAGACTATGTGCCGCAACCTCCACTATTCCAAAGAGTTCACCACGTCTAAGAAAATTTCGCCGACCGTGGTGGAATGACGCCTGTCGCGTTAGTTACAAACAGCAGAAAAAGTTATGGAACAAGTTTCGAAGGTACCCTACTACAGAGAACATTGTCGCTTTTAAAAGAGCAAAAGCACTTGCTCGTCGTATACGCCGCCGTAGCCAGAAAGAATCCTGGATTCAATTCATATCATCTATCACGCCGTCTACAAAAAGCAAAACTCTATGGAAAAAGGTAAAAGCTGCTAATGGGATTTAAAACGAATCTTCTATTCCTATTCTAAATATGGATAATGTGAAGTATTCTTCCCCATTAGACATTTCCAACATTCTAGGTCAAGCATTTGCACAAGTTTCCGCAACTGATTCTTATAGTCCTGAATTTCTGGCAATTAAGAATCGCGCGGAACAGTTGCCTTTATGTTTTAATGACCGAAGTACTCATTCTTATAACTGTGAATTTAGGATTTACGAATTGAAAAAAGCATTATCCAATACCCATGATACCAGTCCCGGGTCTGATGGAATTACATACAATATGCTTCGCCATTTGAATGACACTTCTCTTTCAAATCTGTTACTTCTATACAATAGAATTTGGATTCCACAAACGTACCCTTCACAATGGCGAGAAGCTATTGTGATTCTTATATTGAAACCTGGCAAAGAACCATCCGTTCCTCTGAATTACAGGCCCATTGCTCTTACAAACTGTCTGTGTAAGACCTTCGAGCGCATGGTCAATGCTCGCCTAATTTTCGAATTAGAAAAACAAGGATGTATCTCTCCGTTGCAGAGTGGTTTCCGAAAAGGTCGATCTACTTTCGACAACCTCGTTCTACTGGAAACCCAAATACGCAATGCTTTTGTAAGACGAAACCACCTTGTTTCAATATTTTTTGACATTGAAAAGGCATACGACCGTGCATGGCGCTACGGCATACTTTCAACACTTTTTACTCTAGGTTTTAGGGGTAACTTGCCCATATTTTTACAAAACTTTTTGACACAACGTTCCTTTCGTGTTCGAATTGGTAATGTTTATTCTAATCATTTTATTCAATCTGAGGGCGTTCCGCAAGGTAGTGTCCTCAGTGTCACTCTTTTTATTGTTCATCTGAGCCAGATTTTAAGTCATTTGCCATCATCTGTTACTGGAACACTTTATGTTGACGACCTGCAGATTTCATGCCAAGGAAGCAATATGAATTTAATAGAGCGACAATTAGAAAGTGCAGTGAATAAATTATTATCCTGGTGCAATAAAAATGGTCACACTATATCCCCAGAGAAGAGTAGCTGTGTGCATTTCTGTCGCAAAAGAGGCATTCATCAGGATCCCAATATTCAAATTAAAGATACTCCGATTTCTGTAATTAAGGAAGTACGGTTCTTAGGAGTGATCTTCGATTCGAAGCTCACCTTTCTTCCACATATCATACAACTTCGGAGAAAGTGCGAGAAGGCATTAAACGATTTGAAAGTGCTTTCCCGAACATCTTGGGGTGCCGATAGAACCTCACTTCTCCGTATTTATCAGGCAATGATTCTATCTCGAATTGATTACGGGTGTATGGTGTATGGATCCGCCCGTTTATCTGTCCTCAAACGCCTAGATACTGTTCATCATTCTGCTTTGCGCATTTGCTCTGGTGCATTCCGTAAATCTCCAGTTGAAAGTCTCTATGCTATATGTCACCAGCTACCTCTTTCTTTAAGACGGCAGACACTGTCTGCATCCTTTTATTTTCGGACAAAATCTGTATCGAAACATCCCTTGAGCCAGATGTCACTGCCAGTTAGTGTTCGCCGACTTTATAATGCTCGTCCCTCTCACATTCTTACATTTTGTGAGCGTACCAAATTGTTCCTGCATGACTTGGACCTTAACACTGTTCGTGTTAAAGCAGTTGATACTTTTAGTATCCCACCCTGGGACATTCCACAGTTTTCGTACTTGAATCCTTTCATTGGATTCGAGAAATCCTCAACTTCTCATGTTGTTTTCCAACAGATTTTTCTCTACCATCGCTATCGGTATTCTTCTTTTAATCCAATCTTCACGGATGGCTCGAAATCGGATGGCCATGTCGGTTGTGGAATTATAATTAAATCCGATACAGTCGGTCATCGTCTTCACGATTGTTGCTCTGTCTTTACTGCTGAGTTGGTAGCAATTCTTTGCGCTCTCCAGAAAATATCACCTTCAACTCAGCGTAAATATATTATATACACCGATAGCATGAGTGCTTTGGAGACACTTTCACATTATCACAATCGGATGCATCCGATTGCGATTAAAATTTTATTTACTTTACAGCTTTTAAAAAACGATGGGTTTGAAATAAAATTCTGATGGGTTCCAAGTCATGTCGGCATCCTTGGAAATGAGAATGCAGACTTGACTGCAAAATCTGCATCGACCATTTTAAGCATAGGGATTCCCTTCTGCGATATTAACCCATCGAGCGTCGGCTGTCTAGCGCAAGTTTGTTCTTAAAACGGCGGCGGTCAAAATAAAGGTTGAACACAATTTACAAGAGAAGAAATTGTCAGGACGTTCCTAAACCGGCATGGTGTGTTTTGCTTTCCCCCGAGCAGTAACAGCGGGGGGTAATCTACCCCGCTTTTTAACAATAATACCACCCGAAATGCGAGGAATCGTGTGTCCCAGGGAACAGAGTGACAATTTGAGTCGTAAATCTGTCGAAGCACGACAATTACCGGGCGGTTTTTCAGATAAGAATTTGGTTTTCGCTCTGAGAACTAAGATCTTCTCTTTTAATTTGTAATGTTTTCAGAAAATATAATTTGTTCAAAAATAAATTTAAAAAATCCAGCAATATGATTTTATAAATTTGTGTAAAAAATTGAAAAAAATGTTTAATGAATTATTTAGAGGAATTATTATTCATCAAATTGCATTACGAACATAATACTTTCTTTTTGCCAACACTCAGAGAATCTTACTTAGTTTTTCCCGATATTTAGTTTTAAGCATTTTGCTGGCATATTTGGCATTGGAAATTAAAATAAAAGGATATATATGGTACACTGATTAAAATAGAATATAAAAAATTTATTAATATTTTTTAATACTTAATATTAAAAATACTACGTTCATTTTTGAAAATATATAGCTGTTATCAAAAATTTTAAAATAAAAATGTGGAAATTTTTTTCAATTTTTTTTAATAATACAATCTTTTGTCAATGTATAGCAAGTAAATATTTTAGTAATAATTTGTTTATTAAAATATTATTAATTTGGATATTTTTGACTTATTATCTTATTTTGAAATAATTAAGATGTAAGTTGAGATAATAAGTTTTTAAAGTTAATTTTAATATTGAAATAAGAAAAAATAATAAAGCATCCATTTGTGAAAATGGCTTATATCGTTTAAAAATTATCATTTCATTCTTATTTTTAGTAGGTGAATATTTTGAATGTCAATTTATTATATCATTCTTAAACTTGTCCCAATTATTTGTAAAAATTACTCACAGTTTGCACAGTAATATTTTCATAAATCCATGTATTTCTCTGCCAACAAATATTGATAAAACCTTTTCTTTATTTAACTTACGCAATGGAATCAAAATTTCAATTGTATCCACTTTATTAAATTACAACATTATGAATTTTTGTGAAACTTCATAAATTGTGAAATCTTGTAGATAAAAAGGAGACAGCTGCAAGTATCGACCAATTAAAAATTACCCCTTTCAGAACGTTTCTTCCATGTTCATCGTGCTTGGATAATTTCAAAAATTTCATTTACAATATTTCTCTGCATGCGAATTTCAAAAGATGGATGCTCAATAAAATAATAATAATAAACACTTTAGAGTACGTAATCATAACTTCAGCAAAAACCGTGAGTGAAAAATTAGGTTTTTAGTTCATTGAAATAATAAAAATAATTGCTACACATTTTAGTCCATTAATTAAAACAAACAAAAATTATAGATATTAATGAATCTATAATAGTTTTGCCAGTTTGTGAAGGATGATCAGAGTTTTTCATTTAAGTGATTTTTACTTCCAGTCATAAAACTCAGATGGGAGAAAAGTGGCTTAAAAATGGCAATACAAAAATTTGAATATTGTGCTAAATCATAATTAATTTATATATAAAGATAAATACAGAGGATCGTGAATTTTTTATTATAGAATTAATTGGTAAAATCTGGGTTTGGGAATCATGTTGCTGTGGTAAAGCAGCAAGTTATTGGTGGTCTAGTCATAGATGTATCATCGGAGTTCTCTTGATGTTAAAATCTTCTTATCATTTGTAATTATTTTTTTATCAAAGCAAAAATAATATTCACAAATATCTTTTAAAAATTTAAAAGCTAATATTTTCGTAAATTATTAATTCTTAAAGCATGTTAAAAATTTTAATTAAAAATTTTCCGGTGTAACTCTAAAAAAAATAAATTAACTAATTGGAAATTTGTGTATTCATTTATCTAATTGAAATATATTTTACATCAATCGTGCAGATAATAAATTTTTTATTTTTCGCTTACAGATTTTTGTTGATGCCAAAAAACCTCATCCCAATAATAATACCATGTTCTGGCATGATAAAAAGGTCTTTCACATGAGGGCAAAGGGATCTCTAAATAAATCCGTTATCACTTTTATTTGCCTCTGCTTTCATATTGGTCACATGGTCAAATTCTAATTTCTCATTGGTATTTTTATAACAGTTTGACTTATGTAATCATTCAATAGGATTCTTATTTTTAGATTTTAATTCCAAAGGTTATTAATTTTTCCTGGCTATAATTTTCTTTTTGAAAGGTCTAGAAACTCGAGTGAAGTGCACTGCTTAGGGAACTTGAGTTGACCTTACGAATATTTTTTAATTAAATAAGTGTTGATTACCTTTATGAAATATATATCATCAAGCTTTTTTATTATATTACTGAAATTTACTATTGATTTCTTGCACTAAATTTAATTAACATTATATTTATGCGAAAATTGTTGAGCTTAATATGGATTTAAATTCTAACGATTCTGACTGTGATGAATTAATTTTATCTTCTGAAGATTAATACTCTAAATCGGAAAGTGAATCTGATGATGATACTTTAAATGCAGCTCGCTGTAGGTGTCCTATTGGCTGGCAAGGACCTTCCAATGCTCCTCCAAAGTTTCAATTTACTTCGACTCTTAGTATCAGTGCATGGGTAAAAAAATTTCCCTTGGGATTTAGATGATTCGATGATGTTTTTCAGAATTTTTTTTCGTAACACAGTGATAAATTACATTATGGAAGAAGCAAATAAATGTGTTGAAGCCTTTTTCAACAAATCCAATTTGACAACATCCTTGAAAGTATTAAATTGGAAAAATACAGATATAAAAAAAACTACATCTACTTTTTGGTTTCCTTTTACGGCAAGGAATAATGCCCAAATCTGCTGAAACATGGTACTACAGTATAAGATCTATTTTAAGCACAACTTTCTTGTTATTTTATTAGGCTTAAAATTTCTTCTAGACGACATTTTAAAATATTTATATGGTACTGATTATCAGCAGCAATGTTACAGATATATAAAAACACTGTAATTTTTAATTTTTAATTTGTAATGGCATTTTTTTACTTTAATTTTTAAGCATGCATGTAAATCAGTACTCATGATTAAGTTCTGAATTCGCAGCCTTGTAATAGGTTTAAATAGAATGTATGTAATTCAGCCTTTATTGCATTTGTTTAATTTCATTAATATCTAAGACTAACTTTGTTTTAATGCAAAGTATTAATTGTAATTGGATATTTATTCATTATTAATTATTATTAATATTATTAATTATTATTAATATTATTGAGTATTAATATTATTCATTATTATTAATATTATTAATTATTAATATTATTAATTATTAATATTATTAATTATTATTAATATTATTAATTATTATTAATATTATTCATTATTATTAATTATAATTGGACATTTACTCATTTCATTATTCAAAGCAATATGAAATTCAATAATCGAATTTTGTTGAATACAAATAAATGTTTATATAATAATTTTCCGTTTATTATAAACTAGCCGCATTTGGCGACCAGCCGATTCTTCAATATTTATTCGGACAAAAGGGTTCGATGAATTTTAACTAAGTCTCATAATAAGTTTTCCAGCAAAATATTTTTTAAGCTCTAAATTTCGATAGCCATATGATTCACTTGCATTATTATATAGGCCTTAATCTGTCCTATCTTTGAACTCCGCGTCTCTCTCTGATTTTCTATCAGTGCACGCAAAATTCAGTTTTAAATTAAAATTGAAATGAAGCTTCCATTAATATAAAGATTTCTTTTCTCAATCTAAGTATGTCATTAAATAAAACTAAGAATTGAGAGCAGAGTAGTTGATGTTTTATGTTCACTACAGAAATTGAAAAGTTATAATTTTTTTTATAATTTATAATATCTCAAAGAATTGTTCAGCAAAAATTTCCCAAATTAAATGAAACATTCAGTTTTTAATTTTATTTTTAGATGTATATAAATGATCTCAATTTTAATGATACATATTTTTTGGTTTATAAATATATTTAAAAAAATTATGGTTTCAATTCCTTTGGTCTTATAGATTCATATTCTGTAAAATATTCTTAATATTTCAACTTCTCAGTAAATAAATAAACATTTCTATCTTCTTCAAATATGACTGATTTATTCAGTACTTATCTTCTTTATCAATTCTTGCACATTTAGAACAATCATCATTTTCATATTCTAGGCCAATTATTCTAGAATAACCATGATTGGCTTCTTTAAGATCTTGATAAAGTGATCTGAAATCTCCAATTTTTATCGAATAGTTATATTGAAATTTGCATAGATCGATCAGCTTGGATAATTGATTTAGTTGATTGGAGTGCCACTTTTTTATTTTAAGGAGGACTTATTGTCTGTAGAATATTTTGTTAAATATGATTCACATAGCAGATGATATATGTAAAAATTTAAAAGTCGTAATTCATCACCATTTCTTCTCTCAATCTACTAATTTTATATTTCACTTAGAGCATTTGTTAAGAGATGTATGTCTCTCCCAAAAAAATTAAGAAATTAGATGTTGGGTTCCGATTACAGAAGATACCTTGTAGATGCTAAGCCATATTTTCCTTAAATAAAACTGTTTAATTGGATTAGTAATAAATGTATAGTAAAATATCACAGAAAACGTTTCCATGCATTTATTTCCCGAAAATACCATGTTTCATATTTGTTTCATTTTATGCAGACACGTGCCTAAAATGACATTTTTATATGTTTAATTTGGAATGATAGTTGATTTATTTTTTCTCACCTGAGAACATGATATTGTTTTGGTTAGAAAATTTTGATATCTCCGAAATATACGGGTAAATAATATTTTTATCTGATTTTATAAATTTTGCATTATTGATTTTTACGTATACTTGTTTGAAAGAAGATGCGTTTTCAAATAACTAACCTGGTTTTACCAGTATAGCTTTAATATTGCGTATGCTTAACGTTGAAAGCAGATGCATTTTTATTTCGCATGATTCATTAAAATGTGGAGATAATTTACAATCACGAAGGCGAATTCTTTGATTTCCACAATATATCTCCTTCACATAAGTAAAAGTAACAATTCAAAACATGTCTTCTTGTTTGAAAAATTTTAAAAAAAATCACGAATGCAAATATATTTTATTTCTACTTATTATCAATTGCTTTTTGTTCGTCGTTTCTTTGAAATGACGTCATCTTCGAGTTCGTTTAAGATTTCTTACTTTTTAATAAATAATCTCGCTCTCAGAAGATTATCATTTGGTGGTTTTTTAAAAATTCTTTTTCTGTTTTAACTGTCACACTTTTATAATATATTTTTATTATGTATTTTTATTCATTTTAATTCTTTAATTGAATTAATAATTTTGATATTGCAAACGATCAAGAAATTTTTTTTCTTGCATTTATTGTTTAAAAAATATCACACTTCCTATTTATTTCATTTCATATAATCACGTGATGAAAATTATATTTTTCTGTTTTGTTTTTGGTAGTAATTAACTTATTTTTTTAATCAGAACTTCTGAAATCTATAGGCAGCATATTATTATAAGCTGATTTATTTTATATCCTCGAAAAGAAAAAAAATTATTTTTATTTTATGTGAAATAAATTGTTGAAAAAAAACGATTAAATTGAATGTTTAAAAATTCATTAAAAATAGAGTTTTAATTTATAGGTCAAAGCATCAGTATCATTGAAAAGCTAATTTTTTTAGCTTTAACTTGATGCAAAAATCAATTTTGTACTGTAATATTTTCGGAAGCTATAGAGAAAAAAATTCAAAATTTGGCTTATTTTTTAGTTAATTAAAATTTTATTAAAAAATAAAAAAA
>JAOUZG010024636.1:705724-756310 GCA_026289955.1 Argiope argentata | reverse complement strand
ATATTGAGTATATAGATTTTGACTACCCAATAGTGAGCACAGACCCTGTAAACTCCTACAGCATATATCTATCAAATCAAATCAAATCAAATCAAACCAAAACCAAATTTTGGACAACATCAACTTTACAGGTTTTAAGTTTAGAAACTAAGCTTGTTGTTAAAATCCAACACTTAATAAGATGCATCAAAAACAATAAAAGAACTAAATCAAATTATGAAACTTCAACTATTTTACGTTTTGGGAATTCCATTTATTAGTACAACTGATTATTCCATTGAGTCATGTACGACATGGTGGAATTTATTATGATCCCAACGAAATCATTTATACAAAGAAGAAAAAAAACTATATCCTATAGATATACAAAGAATTTTGTATTGCTTCATATTTACTTATTGCAAGAGCATTTCCTGCATAAAATCGACGACTCAAAAGCAGATGACGTTGATGAGTTCAAAGAAGACTCCTGAAAGGCATAAAATGTCATCCAAATCCTAAAGACGTGTTTCTCCGCAAAACAAATCCGCTTCCAAATAGAAAGAAAGGCCTTATTTCTTTCTTCCTTTTCGATTGTTTTCAAGATGGGAGCAACAAGTTTCTTACAATTTTAGTTTTTGAGTTTGAAGGCAGCGAAGACCTCTGTTTGATTTTTTACTCCCCCCCCTTCACTAATGACTTCTTTGACGGTGTTATTTCAGAAAGACTGCAGGTAGTTTGGATGGAGGTAAATTCAGTTGACTAACAAATTTCTTCAACGAAACCGATTTAAGTGAAATAGTTGTTGTGTTGCTTTCGGAGAGAACGAAAATCGTTCTTAAAAACTACGAGAAATGCGGTGACACATAGAGGCGCTTTCTTCCCAATGCCTGATGTTACAGGGTGTGTTATTTATACAAAAAATTATATGCTGAAATTTAAATCTACGAATGATAATCTATTCGAAAGTAATATCCTTAAAAACTCAGCTTCCTTAGAAATGTATAATTAATATTATTAATTTTCAAACACTTGTGCAAGCCAAAAACACATTTAAAATCAATAAAGGCAGCTAAATTTTACTATACAAAACCGTGTTCTGCAAAAGCAATAAAAGTCATTAGTTTTCATTTCCCTAACTACTGAATATAAGTTCAAATAACTAAAACGCATAATAACTTAAAATGTTACGCTGTCTGACAATGCTGAAATCCTTTGTAAAATATAAACATTCTTCTCGGGAATTTTCCCTACTATGAGGAATAAAATGGACTGAATAAAGGGGAAATCAGTATCTCCATTCGGAGAAATACTTTAACTTTTTTCGTATGAAGCACTATGTATGTTCTGAGAGAAAAAAGCAAACGAACCCGAGAAATAGTAGGCCACAATTTGCTTACTAGAGGTAAAAAGAAAATTTATTATCTTTACATCACATATAGAATGAAGCGAAGATTTTCTTTATGCAAAAAAAACTGAACATTTACAATTTTTTGGCATGAAAAATCATTTGTTTGTTTATTTTTGCAATAGTTTTTCCTCCTTAGATGTATTTCTTGAAATTCTATTATTATTTCAAAGGAATATTGTATAGCACTTCAAATTAGTTTTCATGTATATTCAATTCTATATTGTCACAAAATAAAGCAAAAAGGACTGCTTATCTCTGAAGTAATCTCGCAAGAAAGATGACAGCTTTTCGAGGAGCTTTTGGCAGATTTTCCAAGTATTTTGACGTGAAGAGAGTAAGTGATGATTCGAACGAAAGAGATTAGGAAAATAGATAACGGAGCATGTCTAAAAGGAAAATGTCTATTGTTGTGTCCCTTCGCCCGCCAGCATCTTTTTGAGAAGTGGATTTAACGAACGGCAAATGTCTGTTGAGAGCTTGAGAAATCCGGGAGCTGTCTGTCTGATGAAGACAAAATAGACATTGGATTTACTTTAGTTTCCGAAAAGCATTACAGCCACTTTAATGATGCATGAATTGTATGAGATACAAGTAAGTAGGCGCGGGCAATCCTTGCTTTATATGGATTGCGAATTTACTCGTATGAGTTAAAAAAGAATACGTGAAAAATAGGAAGTTCTTTCAAGATGGATGATGCACAAAAAGAATATGTAAATTTATGATTCCTTCACAATGTTTCTTGTATTTCGAATTCTTTAATATTGTTCTATTTTGAAAACAGGATTATAAATGTTTGCTTTTCTCCAAATTTGTATCCAATTGTTTGCTGTCAGGAGCGCTTATCATGGAATCATCTTTCATAAATCTTCAGAAATTAACAAATATTTTGTTCTTATCGATGAACCTTTTTTATCGTTTTATCATTCGGTTTTCAATATTTATTCGATTAATTATATCCCCATATCAACTGATAGTATTAGATGTTCAGGCATATTAAAGTTCACACCGTTTCCAAGTTTGTTTACTGTGTCATTTCTCTAATTCCCTCTATTTCTTCAATTATTGTAAAAAATTCAGCTATGGAAACCTGCAGGGTTATTAATGGAAGAAGTAATTAATATTTTTTATGATCCATTAGCACCAAGCGAGGGCTATATATAAGAAAAGCAGGGTTTTTTTAAATATAAATTATAAAGAAAATAAAGAAATAAAATAAAACTTCTAAAATATTATTTCTATGAATTAAAAAAAACTCAAAATAACATATATATATTCATTAAATTAAATTATTAATTATATTAAACAAAGATTATTTAACTATAGAGCTGTAAAATGTTAATTATTCATAAATATTTTAAAGTTAAACTTCGTATGCATTTAAAAATAATCATTAATACAATATTTATATGAAACTTATCAATTATTCAAAATTATTCATAAGCTAATAAATATTTTTATTTTGAATAAGGAAGTTATTAACTAATAAAAATGTTTGATTCTTCAAGTATTTTACCATTTTAGTTTATTCTTCTATAACAAATGCATTAAATAAATAAAAATATACCGTCTCATAAAGTTGTTAACATGAAAAATATGTAATCGGAAATAGAAAACTGTATAAAATATGAGGCAATATAAACTGCTTGAGCCATCATACGTCTAAATTCCCAACTAACGAATTATATAAATATCCAAATTCATATGGAATTCCCTTCAAATCAGTTTTTTTATTAGTATTCATATACATGTCGTTTCGATCTTTACATTTTTCAGAAGATCTTACCTATTTTGGTATGTATTATT
The DNA here is from genome assembly GCA_026289955.1 of Argiope argentata. NCBI lineage: Eukaryota > Metazoa > Arthropoda > Arachnida > Araneae > Araneidae > Argiope > Argiope argentata. The sequence continues at coordinate 753,117 of JAOUZG010024636.1, read as the reverse complement.
ATCCCTGTTTATTATAGCAGTTCTGAATTTATATTTCAGACATTCAAAAAATTTTAGCCTTATAAGCAACTGATACATGAATTCATCGGTGTGGAATAATATACCGACTAAATAACTGTGATATTTTTTCGATAAAATTTTTGAGTTGGCTCGGCAGGAACTTAAGTAAAGTTCTCTGTCGTCTCCAGTAGCGCAAGTGAATCAAAAGCAGATATATATATATATATTTATATATATATATATATATATCTATATATATATATATATATATATATATATATATATATATATATATATATAAGGATTTTAGGAACACAAATAATCTCAAAACGAAATCGGATTTCTAAAAATAGTTAGATCTGCTTTTTTTTTTAATATTTCAGTTCGAAAATAGATATTTCTAATAAAAAACGGGAAGTTCAGCTCCTAATCCCTCCCTCCAAATAATCCAATGTTTTTCTTCCGGTGTTAAAACACAGTGGAAGTGTATCGAATCGAATTATGAAAGAAAACATTCCTTCTAACTTACTGAAAAATGCATACAATTGCAGGTGGCACATTATTCTAGGAAAGAAATTTCGTAGCAAAATAATTTTATATGGTTGATACGTATATTAAACGGACGTTAAAATTATAAAAAATAAGTTTTGAATCTTCTAAAGAGAATTTTACAGATATCAAGAACAAAAATTAGAGAGTTTTAAACATTTTAAGATTAGAATTCAAAGATTTAATTAAAGATTAAGTGCTATTTTAGTAGAGATTGTAGTTGATTGGAAAGAGAGAATCTTAGCAAATCAATTGACGAGAATATATACAAGATAATGATATGGACGAGAATATATACAAGGTACAGAGTCAAAATGAATTCTGAGTTTTAATAAGCTATTACAATTTTTGTAGTCAAAAAATATCAATTTAGGAATATTTTCTCTAATAATAAGTTTCCTAACGTTATATAAGTCAAACAAATTGTGCGTTAATTCAAATATAAGCAAACAGATTGAAGAACCATATATCTCATGCTAAGTCGAATATCCATAACAAATGTTCTGAATTTTTAAAGATGTTTATTTCCAAGAGAGTATCACTTTTTTAAAAAACTGAATAAAACTTCCCAATGCCCAATTTCAATTTAGTTTCTTTCGTTTAGAAATAGTACTTTTTAAAAAAAGTTCGGATTTGAAATTTTTTTATTAGGGATGCACAAGGTATAATGAAAATGAAATTACAAATTACTTAAGATCCTCAATCAAAATACTAGCAGAATCTTAAGGAAGTAAACAAAATTAAAGCATTTCAACATACAGAATGTTTGATTAGTTCAAAAAAATATGTTATGGTAGAGAATCAAATGAAACAAAACCATCAAAATTTTAATTTTCAGTTTGACTTGGGATGACGAATGCAGAGTCAAATATCTAAGCTGAACTTCCGCAATTTCTCTTTGCAAATATTTTCTATTACGGTAATTTATTTAGAGATTTGTTTATTTTTTAATGAAAAATAGTTTTTTTTAATTCCGTATGAAAATGAGTTTTCCTATAAGAAAGCTGAAACATTCTTCCTCAATTGTCCAAATGAATCTTTATATTGAAAAAAACTGGCAAGTGCAAATTTGCACGAAGTGCATTGTGAATATTTTTTATTGATGGAATAACTTCAGCTTTTTCCAAAACGTTGAACGTTCCAGATGTTTTACTATTATAAATAAATTTCTCTTTCGCTGCTGTCTCTGGTATAAATCTAACAATCCGGTCAGTGGTCCTACCGAAATTATCGTAAAGCAAGACCATTATACGAGGGAAATCCCGATAAATCCTTGTCGAGTAATTCAAAACATTTTCAATCGATGGGGAAAAGTAATATTATGAAATCTACATAGAATCTTGTTCCTATGAGATTGATCTATCAAAAATTTGATATTTTAGCATATTTCTCTTTTGTAACATAAATCTATTTGTAATCTCACTTTTTTAACAATAATGCTCCGGGCACAGAAACTTTGAATTCATGCGTTCCTCATCCACAATAATAGTTTTTTTGGAAACGAAACCTTGAATGCTGGAGTAATCTTGGAAATATTACATAGGCCTTTCCGTCTAAAGTACATTGTATCGCGAAATAATATGATGAACACTCTATCAAAAAAAAGGGTATTGACATTAGAAGTATCTTAAGAATTTGAACAATCAGCGTTGCTCATTCTCCAGAAACAATGAAAGAAAAAATAACTCGAAGCTCATTGTCAAAATATAAATTAATCTTAGATGTATGAAACGTAATTAAGGGCCATATAGAATCACATTCTTTGAAATATTATTGATGCTCAAAATTTCAATTAAAAAAGAAAAATGTTTTTATCTTTTGAGACCAAACCTATTTATGTAAAACAGTTTTTCTATTCCAAAACAATGAACATAATTTTAGGATAAACAATCTCGGGTGAACTACAGGCCTTAATTGGCATATTTTCATTTAGATAGGCGATGGAATATTCCAACATTGTTATTTTTTTAAACATAGCTATATTGGAATTTTCATAACTCATTCAGTTTTAATCACGGAAGAAAAGGAAATGAAGGCGGGAAAAAGAAATGTTCTTTTTTTTAAATATTAAAACAAAAAGAATTCAACTTTTTTTAATCTAGACACAGGATATTTATTTTTCTTTTCATTTTCAGGAAAAAATTTTATCGTAATTCCTACATCCAAAAAATTTATAATCAAATATGTAACTTCCCGTTGTTGAACTTGTCTATGCGTCCATTAATCACAATATTGAAAGCTTTTCTTCCGTGCCCTATTGTGCCTTCTGTGTTAGTGATGAACTATAGTTATAACTAATAACTAAATAGACAATTTGAAAAGTCCGAATCCCATTTAATTCTTTGAAATCGTAGGAAACTTCTTTTTCTGTAAAAATTCCCATCTCAACATTACATACAGAAATGGAATATATAAAAAAAAGGCATCATTGTTGATGTAACTCGCATGAGAAAACATGAACTAATGTCAGAATTAATGCGATTAAATGTTCAATGACGTAAACAATTGTGCAAGTTTTTCCCCCCATTTCAAGCAATGTTAATAAATATTTTAACGCCAGCTTTAAAATTATTTGCTGAAATAATGCTGGAAGCTAGTTATTCACAAAAATGTACAAAAGAAACAGTTGATGTTAGGTTTACTTTCTAAAATTGTTCGCATAATTTTCTAAAAAAGGGTTTTCAGCTTTAAAAACTTAATTCAGTTTCGTCAAATAACCTTTCTGACATTACATCGTGTCTGAAGACGTTTCTAAAAAGAAAAATATTTATATATTTAATTCTATATATTTAACACCTTCAAAATCCTTCCTCCTTTTTAAGCACAAAAAGACATATTACAAAAGGCAGATATCATATTAAATGTCAAAAGTTACTAAAATGCAGGCATTTTGAACCATTTAAGGATTTTCTTCCCTATAGAGAGAAAATATCACAAGCATGATTTTTTTAAAATTCAAACGAAAGAGATATTTCAAAGAAAATTCTCAAAGAAACCTAGAGCCGGATCTTTTCTTTTCATCCTTCTGTTGAATGTGAAAGTGTCGTGGATTTCCCGAGAAGTCGGATCCCTTTTTGACTCAGTACGTTCATCAGTTTTTATGGCATGCTAACAATAATGTTCCTATATAAAAAGGATCATACAATAAATGTCGCAAGTACATATTTTCCAGTTCTTTTCAGCCAAAAGAAATATCTCACATTCAGGGGATGATTCGAACTGGCAATAAATATATATTTCTACTCTTTTCTTCGAGAAATTTAAGCATTTAAATAGAAAGCGCAGTAAGTGTTAAATCGTGTGTTTTAAAAGAGAGTAAAAAAAGTCAGTTTCAGCCCCTCCTTGTCCTCGACTGCATTTTTCAAATAAGTGACTCTTCGCTCTTTATTTAAGAATCATTGTCCGAGTCTTAATGTCATTAACTTTTCTTCTTTGGTGATATATTTCAGCACGCATTTCAATTACGACTGTGTTGGACATCTCCATTATTTTTCAGGCAGAATACCTTGATATTTGACATGTTTTGATAGTGTATAAAATAATTTTAATTTCGTATTTTCTACATTTCAACCAGTCAATTTAATAAATATTTATAACTACTTCATTGCCAATCACACTATAGTTTAAATTAGTTTACTTTCACTGACGCCCGTGTTTTCATTTACATTATGGTTCATTTGGTTTACTATAATAGTTACACTCGATTAAAACTCAGTTAAGTCAAGAGGACGACATCTGAACCGTCATTTCACTGCTCTGGGCTTCACCAACTCATCAGGATTGGGATATTTAAACCAGGATGCATCTATCCAAAATTCTGGACTTTAACTGGAAAATATTCTCATGGACTTTATTCTCATTAAAGATTTTATTTAACAGATATTCAGTAAGTTAAATAAAATCTTTAATGAGAATAAATTCTAAATTTGTCTAATTTCCATGGAACTGAATTAATTCCATACTTAAGAAATTATGAGTTGATTCAAGTAGGAAGTTGCATTTGTTTAGCAGGAGGGAAGAGGCCAATCCCATTTTAGATGTATAGACACTCCCTCAGGCCGCAGGAAGAAGCTGTAGCCGAGGAAGAAAAGGTCAGAGACAAACTTGACAGCGAAATATTGCGCGCGTGTGTTGGAAAACAATTAAAGTTAAATGCTAAAAATCGATTTGGGATTCATGAATTTCTGAGCTCTAGGAGGCACCCAAAACCTTTTGATTGAAAAATTCTTCGCTAGGATGAAATTATATTTCTTTTGCTTTGAATTTTCTTCCTTTCGGTCCAAGGAGAGTTTTGAGTAATTAGCACCGTAAAGGGTTTTGCTAGGATACGGCCGGCGCTCCTATTTCGAATGGTTTTAATCAGTCTCGTATCTTTCTCTAAATAATAATCTTTTAAATTATAAAAAATAATTTAATTTGTAAGGAAATTACTAAAAAATGAAAATTTCACTCCCTTTTTCCTATCTTTTGATTTGGATGACTCGTATACTCGGAAGAACCCCCATTAAAACATTTTTCTATCATTTAATACGTTGATTGCCCTGTTACCCGTATTTGGGTGACACTAAGAGTTATCATTCATTGTAGAATTTGATACAAGTAGAATATACCTATATTCCATTTATAACTGTATGTTTTATCATATAGTTCCCAGTGTGAATTGTCTGTGAGTCAGATCTGATACTTAAATATAAATTCTTTTCTCTGCCACAACTAAGAGATAATAAATAACTATTTTATTAGATAACGGTTTTAATCCTAGACATGATTCAGAGCAACCGGAAATCCTTCCAAACTTATAGGAGTTACTCGCTCGTAAACTAATGTGGGCAAAACATTTGGCATAAAAAATGCAATATGAACATCTTTGTATAAGATATAGGTATAGGTACAATTTTAGGGACAATAATAACAAAAAATATATAAAAATAAATTTTTTTCATGTAAACCAAAGCTACAGTTATTTTAAGAAATCATTTATAGTTGAAATTAAATTAGCATTCTTATAAATACAAGAATAATTCATGAGAGCAGATTTTAAAAAAATTAAATTACAATATTTTTCTCGTCGACTGCCTGTCACGTTTGTTTTATTCCCACGGCCAGAGGATTCTCTAAAAGTAAGGTAATTCAGTAACGAAAATCTGCACTAAAATTTTGCATTTTAACTTTATTTCAAAATTACTCGCGTCATGAAAGAATTATTCTCACAGCGACAGCGACTTCAGGAAAAAATCATGACTGTTCATTGAAGCATTGATGCCAAGCAAGAGCACTCATCAAGAAATGATTATTTGCATCTGCAATGAAAGAGGAAAATTTTGCACTGGAATTGGAAATATGGACTGCAGAAGAATTGAATCAGGCTGTATTCAACGGTGGAACGCATTTTTTGAACAAGAGTTTCGATCAACATTTGTCATGCGAAGTGATGAAGAATAACAGGAAAAAACGACCTTATAAAACAGTTAAGCAAACTCAAAACACAAGTGCTTGAGCTCTATTTTATGTTTGGACATAAAATAGCTTAGTATCAGTGAAAAGAATGACGAATTCCAAAATACAGTTCATTGGTGGAAGACAGAATTGTGCCTCTTATGCAAACATTCGTTGGCGGTGTTGAGGTGTTTGAATGAGATCTTTTTCCATGTCAAGATTTTAAACAAGTAGAAAATTAAAAAAAAAAGTAGTAACTGTATAGCCCTGCAATTCCCTGGCTGTAAATCTAGCTTGAAATTTTTCGAGTATGTCGAGACCTGTGAGGAAGATTAATAGCTCACCCATGGAAAAAGTGGCTCATAAATGTCAAAAGATTTTTTTTGTGATAATGATATCTAAATGTTATGTTTTAAGTTCGTAGAAAATATACCAAAAAGGGCTAAAGGTGTCTTTAAAGCTTAAGAAGGGAATATATTCTACTAAATTGCAATGGCATGCATGTTAGTAGAAGTTATATTACTTGAGCTACATACGAAAACTTCTGCGTTTGTATCAGTTAATTTGCACAATATTATGTCAATACCTTTTGAACAGAATTTAAAAAAAAATTAATAAAGAACACAGATATAAAGATAATTAATATTCGTTATTAGAAATACTAAAATTTGAAAAGACCAACGTATCATTTTCAGCAATATGTTAATAGGGCTAACGAAAACTATATTACTGCGGTTATTGAATTTGCATACAAAAATTTGCAAATTTTAATTAATTGTGAGACGTGCTTTTAAAAATATCGCTTTGGAAGAAAGGTTTTTAATAGATAATTGAATTATCACATACATCAGAAGAATATTTTGTAATAAATTTAAATAGCTTATTTTTATTTTAAGTTTTTTAATTTCATAAAGTTTAACGAACTTATCAGATGGCTCAAAGATTTTTTTGCTTCAAGTAAAAGTTATTCAAAGTAAATTGTTATACTGTTTTATTTCTTTACACCTTGCAAACAAAATTTCCTCTAAAATTGGTAACATTTTCCGAATGAAATTATGATTCACCAAAAATTTTGCCCCTATCATTTGCTGCTTGATATGATTTGGGAATGAGATATCAATTTCTGTGGTTGATTCGTTCGCATCTTCAAAACAATTTTTTTGGATAGTTTGAATCTTAATTCTTCGAATGATTACAAGAAATATGAAAAATCCCTCACTCAAATTATATTCAATATTTGACCTCAAAAAATTAAAATAATGTTAAAGGTGCATCACTTACATGTACCTTGGTAATTTCGCGATAAGGGATAAATTTTATCAAATCTACAAGCAACCATCTTTTAACTAATTAAATTAGAACAAATTTTTAACGAATCCTTCAAGCTATTAATTCGTCTTTCATTTTCAGCTTATTTTATGCATAAAAAGATTATATCAAGAATTTTCCTAGCTCAAACACGAATCATATAAAAAATTAAGAAAAATGAAAAAAAAAAAATTTCATTATACTCGAAATATTTGTCAAGAATAGTTGTGTATTGATGAATGTGTTTTTTGTGGGGTTTAGTTTAGTTATTCTAACATCCGGTTTTAAAAGCAACTCTAAGAATATTTTGATACAGACCTCGTAATTCTGAGCTATGGTTAGATGACGAGAACGGCGCATTAGCTAGCATACCCCTCTTCAAACCTGCACACCAGCGGGAGGACATATAGCCTCGACGGACTTAGCACGCATCATACCTGCTTACACTACAAGTCACCGATGGAATCTGATCTCGAATCTGAAATCACCCGGTTTCGCAGTCATGACCTAAGTACTAGGTCAAATAAATTTGTTCTACCTGTTGGAATGATGAAGCCATCAGCAACAATGTTTGCTTATTTTTCAACCAAAAACTTAAAATATTAACTGCGTTTAAAAAAGAAAAATGAGGAAGCTTGCACATTTGCTGCATAAATAGTTCTAATGAATGTTGATTTTTTTAAGAATTGATTTCATATAAAAATGTGCTCATGCGAACCATATAATTGCAATTTTAATGAATCTCCTTAAAAAATAACAGGTTTATAAAATCATTTGGAAGAAAAATTGATATTTAAAAAGATGTATAGACAATAGATTCATTAAACTTTATAGATTCATATTTCAGGGTATACTACAAGCTTAGATGATTTTTAATTAGGCAGTTAGTGTTCTCTATTTATTATCATCTCACAGTTGCTTAGTCTATCAGAAAATATTGTTGTTGTCATCTAATATCGTTGCGATCTTGAAGTTTTTCTTCGGATATCGCAACCGATAAAATTATTTTCAAAGATTATGTAGCTTCTGCTCCAGAATATAGTTGTGCAAAACTGGACATGGAGGATGGAACAATAAAAACAGTTGGCATTTTAAGGCTAAATATAAAAAAACTCGTGGAAAATAAATTTAAAATATTTTTTTCTTTGTAAATTTAGGGAAAATGAAGCACCTATTGAAGCCTTATAATTTTTTTTAAAATTAGATTTTAAAATGGCAAAAAAGAATTTCTTTCTGCTGAAGAAAATTTTTTGGAAATTATCATAAGAAAACAGAAAATTTTTATTTAATTTTCCATTAAAATATAGTTTATATCATGTGTATATCAACCAATCTTTATATTATATCTCAACCCTCTATAAAATAAATCTGACTCTTTCTGATCTTAAAGCCAGTACAGATAAATAGACAAGCGCAAATCCTTTCCCATTATTATTATAATAGCGATCATTCAATGATCAAATATGGAATTAATATGGTGAATAAGTGTTAAATATGTAATTCGCCCCATAGATTAATGAAGGTTATCTATTGTTTACGTGTTTTGTTTTTCCTTTCACCGAAGTATGAAATGGTATTCAAAAATAGATGGCCAGGATTTTGCCAATTCCTGGAGGAGACAACAAAAGAAAAAGCAGAGTGGAAACTTCGCGGGCAATTTCCCTCGCACCTCTTTAGAGAAATCCCGGTTGTTACGTGATCTTCCCTCGGAAGCAGAGGCAGAAATCAGAAAGTACTTTTCGAAAAGGTTTCTCTCGCTCTCTCTTTCGAGTAAAAGAACGCCGCCTGACAGAAAATGTGAAAAGAAAAAGGTAAGATATTCAAACAGACGAAGGAATGACAAATGTTTTCTTTGGCTCTTTAGTTTTGCTTTTTGAGAAGAGATCTAACATTGGGTTAGAAAAAAAGTCTTTGCATCTACACTACAGACGACGAATTCGAAATCGGTTTGAAGGAAGGTTTTTTTTGTTGTTGTTGTTTATTAATATTCAAGAAAGAAGAATTTCAAAAAAAAAAAAAAAAAAACTAGAGACAAAAAAAATGCTAACGCTCGAATAGTTGCGTAAAAAGTAGTAGCTTGTTTTTTAAGCTAAACAACGAAATGGAATTCGGAATTTCGCATATTTGCTTGGATTTGAAGCTTTCTTCTTCTAATAATTTTTCTTTTCTTCTAAGAAAATAAAGGGGGAAAATGACAAATAGTATCTCGTCTAGCTTTTAAGAGTATTCCTACTCACTGTAATCCTACCAGTTTGCGTCAAATCCTATATTAAACGGAAAATCAGTGGGTATGATGTAGCATGGTCAAGGCAGTTATCCGTTTCCAATTTAAACTATCCACAACATTAGATATGGATCCTGAATAAACGTCGGAAGAGATCACAGATTTGTTTTACACTCTAACCGAGGGGAGTTGAAATAAAGCAGGCGTGGTTTGGCAGTCAATGTTGCATTAAATGTGTACGCTAAAAAATGGCCATCGCGGCCTCTATACAGCATGTGGGCCACAGTGATCTATTGATAAGGTTCCGGCTTGTCAGCCGTAGGGTTCAGGTTTGCGACCCAATTTCACAGATGAACCGTCGTGTAAGGTAGTCTTTTTCGCGTTACATCCGTGAGCCCTAAAGCCAGTGTAATGTGGGGAAGGGGGTTCTAGCTCAGGTGTCGTCCTTGTCTTCTGACAATTGTTCAAAATTCCGAGATCCGCCCAAAATAGCCCAATTGTTGATTTACAACGGGATGCTATTATAACAAGACCTATGTGGTGTATAGAGACAGTTGAAAGGGTGGACTAAGAAGCGAAGCTCTGTGAAATGCCATCACACTTATTGTATGGCATACAGTGAGCATAAGTAACTAAACTCGGAGTAACTCGCTCACCAGCCTTATAATGGAATCTAAAAACAATAAATACTCTCAAAAGCTCTGGATAATTACCTTAATTCCTTCAAACTAAAAAATGAAACAAATAAATGCTTAAGACGTTAATTTTTCCAAAAAACTTCAAAATTATATATCCATTAGTCTCATTAACAAAATTTATGAATTTATACTTTACATTGAAACAGTTTGAAAGATTTTCAGTTTAATTTGTGTTTATATGAGAAGAGGACCCTTTCATTAGATTAAAATTCTTTAATTAGATTTAAATTCATATTACATGAAGTCTGTTTGAAGGGATCTCATAGGCGTGATTCTTCTTTAATAAGGAGAATTCAAATAAATTCGAATTTAATAAGCACAGTGCAATTGCTGTAGGAGAAAACATTCAATTCAATAATGAAAGTTTACAAAAACATATCATAAAATTCTATTTATACAAAATATGCTTTTTATTCTAATTTTGCAGCAATTTTACTAAATGTAATAATTTTACATATATATTTAAAACATAACTAAGTAATAGAGTAAAAGGACACTGATATTCATATGGTGCTTAGTAATGCTATGATACCGATCTTTTTAGATAAGAATATTATACTGTTCTTTTGAAATCCAGATCCAAAATAAAATACGACTAGATTTTTAAGATTTTCAGATCTCTTATCTCCTAGGAAATCACTCTTACCCATCAAGATCACAAATAGACTTAAAAGATTTCAAAAGAGTAAAATCTTTTAAAGACAGTCTTCGGTTTATTAAAGTACATCATTCTGACTTTATCTCAAAGTTATTCTCTAAGAAAAATAACATTTTTTTAGATCTGTAGTAAAAAGAATATTGGACAATATGGATTATTTCTTCGAGTTAAATTTGTCAGATGTACTATTGATTTGAACAAACAATTTTCTATAAAAAGGATATTTTAAACAAGTAATACGAAGGCTTTCTTTCATTGGGTAGTGAATTAAAAATTCATGCTCTCTGCTTTAGTGTTAATAACAAGTTAATATAACATTATATATAGTGTATCATTTATTAATACTTTAGGATTTTCACCATTAGATTAGTTACTCTTAAAAAGTTTATTTCTACAAGACCCCATAAAATATAGTGATATAATTTCGAAATACTGTGCAGCATTCAAAATATTAAATTATACGGTGGAGAAATCGCAAAATGTCTTATTTTAAAAAGGTACGGACAGTCACGTTACAAAGTGTTGTGTTGAGGAATTCGTTAATGATGATTGGAATGTAAAATCCCTGCTCCTTCATTTTCATTATTTTTTAATTGAAATATGAAATTAGAAATTAAAACAACTGCTAAAAGAATAAGATTGGGACGAAGTGTTTAAAAAGTAGACTACTTAATTTTGAAATCGTGTTCATCTAATATCCTTGCTTTCTCCCTCTGACTGGAAAGATGAGAAAAGTACAAAGAATGATAATCATGAATATTTTTTACATGCCAATATTCTTGATTTCTATGATAGGTTGAATGATGTCTGTCGTCTGGAAATCTCCCCGTTCTTGTACATTTAACCATAAAGGCTAAAAACAACAAATAGTTTCAGCAGGTGGTTTTTACATTTTCAAATAGATGTGCATTGAATTATGAATTAAATTCATTTACAGATTTGTCGCCTTTAAAAAAATTCATTTGCACGTACGTGGAATCGATGCCTCCAAACCGCGATGATTTAGATGAAGAGAATTTGATGTAAGATCTTGTTACCACTGATGCATCATTTTTTTTTAAAAAATCAGTCAAAAGAAAGACTTTTAAAGTCAAACATTTTTTTCCTTCTGCAATGATGCATAGAATTCGTCATCCACTTTTGCCATTTTCACTCACAACTTTTGGCTTTTTATGTGTGGTTCGTTGTGAGGATGGCACATTGAAATGGAACCTGGAAGTGTATCACTCGAAAATTTTCTTGCTTATTCCCTAATAAAGGTTTCACAGCCCATTCCACAAAAAAAGGTTAAGAAATAGATAGATTCCAATCAAGAAATATTAACTATTGGCTTGAATTTAGCATTTTTATTGATCGTCGTGTGATGCTTGGCTAGTGATTTTTGAGAATTAATCCCTGGCTTGCAATTAAAAGTATCCGAAAACAGAATTTGGGGTTTAGACGCATTCTTCTCAACTGATTGAAACAAAATTCTACCTCAAAACTGTACTTTTAGTCAGAAAATTCCATATCAAATTTGATGTATTTAAGTCTCTGCGGATTTGAGTCATCGAATTTACATGTTTCTAAAAGTACTGTATGACACTGTCAACTCTTCATTAAATATGGCTTAAATTGGATAACTAGCTACCATACAAATGGTAAATTTATGTTCCAAATTTTATATAGTTAGATCTCTTCGTTTTATGCTTTTATTAACCTGCATTAGACAAGAAGACATAGCGACTTTCTCTAAATGAAAGTTTCAAGAAAATTAAGAATTCGGTGCCAAAACCCAATACCACTTTCATCCACCTACACTCAAATCATATCTGAATCACAGAAAGACAGAGACAAATAAATGTACCAAAAATGATCTTTTCAAACTAAAGGGAGCATGGAGCGCAGAGATTTGTCCAGATCTCGGGTTCCAGTTTTTTGTGATCACAACACCTTTTCTATATTTCGTACGAAGAAAAGAAGCTTAATATACAGATTAAGACTCTGTGTTATTATACGAAAAAAATCACGAGGAAAAGAATACCGTTGGCTTTCCTTTACATTAATGGTAAATAAAACCTCAAAAAATCTATTAAATTATTTTCCCTTCCTAGTCAAGAAAATATTTCTTTTTTTTATCTGTCTGTGTTAATCAAAGATCTATAAATAAAAGTGGCATTAAAGGACACGCTACACGAGCATTAAAGTATGATAGTAGCTGTTATCTTTTCGTATGAGTTAGGTAGCTTTAAAAAAAGTTGAAAATGTCTTGATATGGGTTTTTTTGTCTAATGCTTCAAACATCAGACCACATAGACTTTCAAAGAGCTACACAATAATAACCTGATCAAAACATCTCAGCTTTTAGGCCTTTTCAGAGACGTGGTGTTTAAAGGATGGCAAGGTATGCACAGCACAGCAAGGCAAGAACTGCAAAGCAAGTTAGTGGACTGGAGAAGAATTGGGGGAGGTATAGAAAAGTTTTAGCTGATGCATGATAATCCTCCTATTCATGCACCGGAACTTTTCCAAGCATGTTTCATGAACGTGATGATGAAGTGATACGCCTTTCTTGGCTCCCCTTAGTTTTCTGTCTTCAATATAATCGCGCCCTTTTGCTCTATTTTAGAGCATCGAATCCAAAATGCATGTCCTCCACTAGCATCGATTCCGGAGATTTCATTATATCTCATTGAGAAACTGTACAATATTTCATTTATTCAGACGTACGATTCCATTCCGGGGCGAATTCAAGCTGCAGCACGTGATAAAGCCGGCTATGCGCCTTATTTATGAACATTCTTGTATTCTTTTCTGGCATTTCCATTATTTTAATAGTTACCTATGCATCAATAAAAAAAATTTGCAACACTAAGTGAATCCATAACGATTTCGGTTTCTGTGTACTAGAATATTCTTAAAGCGGAAATTTTGTTTTCATCATAATTGAAACCAGTAAATCGTATGAAAAATAGCCTTTCAGTACGACACAAACAATAATAAATAAAAATCTTATTACATTACTCTTTCATATTTCAGTTTTAATATCACTTTCAGAGCTTTTCTTTTTATCAAGTCATTGAAAGTTATTTTAATTATTTATTTTGATCGATTAAATTCTTTTAAATTATCTGTCGTTAAAAATATTGAAGTGTTTCTATTTTAATTATGAGATATTGTAGTTGAGCTTACTCTATTAAAAGAATGTCCTGCAGATCAATAGAGAATGGCGTTTTTAATATTTTTTATTTTTTCAGTTATAAAATACAAGCACGAAAGTATATTTCCTATAATTTTTTTCTTATAACATCATTTTTAAAAAATGTCTCTCAAAACGTGTATTAACATAAAAGCTTATTCTAAAAAATAATTTTAAGAAATCGCTCTTCTTTGATTTATAATATTTAAACAATTTATCAGACAAATTAATATTAGTTTGTGGAAATACAGTTGTATTTAGATGTATCCAGTTGTATTTTAGATGTTACTATTAAAGAATACCTGATAAATAGAGATAATTTCGCAAGCGTCCAGATAAAGTCATTTGTTCTAGTTTCAAATCCTAAAATAATTAAGTTTCAAGTAATTAATTTTTTGAAGAAAAAACTAATACCCTTATAGGAATAAATTGGAAAAATTGTTCATCCCCAGAAAAATACTAAACAATTTTAAAAACATTTTCAACAGTTACATTTTCGAAAAGTAATTCGAAATAGTTAAAAGATTTTCAATGTTTAATAAAGTCAATTAATCTTTTATTACAGGATTTTTTAATGTTATTATAGACTTTCATACGACATTGAATAATGTAAAAGAAAAAAAATCAAATTTTGATTGAAATAAATTTTAATTGAATTTCATTACTGAAGCTTCAGAAATTATTATTCATTGAAGGATGTTAATCATTTCTATATAAGATGATTTCGTTCGAAAGCTGTTACAATCTATCTAAAAGAAATCTCTTTAAAAATATTTGCATAAATTTTCAATAAAGCTTTATTAATTGGAATGCTTTATAATGCAAATTTTGGGTTTCATCGCATTGGCGTCCCATCTATGAATAAAATATCCCTTTTTCTAATGAAATAATGATAAAATTTTCAAAGTCTTCCCCTTTTTGAACATTTTTAAGCTGGAGCAAATGGATTTTTTTGTATTTTTCAGAAGAAAGTACAGCTTGAAGTACTATTAAACTTTGAAAAAAAACTCCAACAGTTTAACTTGTCGAAAAAAATTATTTTAGTGAGTGGACACTTTCAGAAATCCTATAAAAATTCAATTTTCTTGAAATGAAATTTCTTTTATATTCGAGAAGATCCTGTAATTTAGAAGAAAGAAAACTGTTTTGAGAATTCAATGAATATCCGTGTTTTTAACTGTGTTTGTCTGTACAAAAGATAAGTGAAAACCGGAAACAGCAGACAAACTTAATTCGATACGGGGTCTGCATACAAAGTTTACATATATTTAACAAATTTGAAAGAATTCCGATTGTCTACATGTGAAGATGATAACTCAAAAGCGATATTTTCTAGATAATAAAATTATATACAGAATTTTTCAAACTTTAGTTTTGATTTGACCTATAATTTTGGATCAAATCCAGCTATTTTTTACTTTCTCGTGCATGAAGTATACAAAAAGGAAATATCATAATCAATAAAACACACACACGCACCCAAATTTGAAACTTCATTAAATTTTCACGTTTCTGGCCTCCTTGATTTCTAAAAACCCATTTTTGCAATAACATTTATATGTTTATGAGCATAACAACTTCCAAACGTTATGAGCTACTATATGGTATTATGACAAAATTCGTAGATATCTTTCAAGTTTTGAAAGAAATTTATCCACATGAAAACAGACTATCCCTCTGTTCTAATATAAGGTAACATTATATCTATGAAACAAAGAGAACTAGATGAATGAAATTTGGTAAACTTATTTAAAACCTTAATTGTAGATATGTATAAGATAAAAAGAAAGATTAACCTCGGATTCTTTAAGTGATTAACGTGTTAATTGAAGCATGTCATGTTAATTGAACTAAAAGAATTTTGAGACATGATGTTTTTAATACAAGAGTAGTGCCATGTCGAACTGTGAATTCATTGGATCGAGAAAAAAGACATTTTAATGAGTATACTTATCATTTTTTATGCACAACTGGCAATAATTTTATTTTCTAGTACTTTCGCATTAACAACTTGCTATTGATCAATCGCCGAAGATCGCATACTGCCTCACGTACAAACGCAAATTCAATTCTTGAATTGATATTAAGTAACGTCTGTTCACCAATGTTCTTCGATTTAAATGCAAGCGCTGTTTTCCTTTAAATATTATTAAAGACACTCGTGTATGAGAATAAAAATCTCGGTAATTGAGGCATTAAATGATTTAATGTAGGTCTGATATTTCATAAAGATAGAGATATAAAACGCTGGTGGATCCCCATTGGAGATCATACGATAAGTTTTCAGTAATTTACACATATTCTTTTTGAGTGGGTTTTCATTCCTGTGTGCACTATAATATTAAATCAAAAGACCAGTTATTTATGAATTCGTAGCTTGGTATACGATTTTCTCATAAGAAAGATATGCGCAACATTTGGGAGAATCTATCAGAAATTGAGGCTCGAAATCTACGCAAAGTGTCCTTCTCTACCCTATGAAGTTAAAAACGAAATGTACCATATTATGTTATCTATACGGTAATCAAGGTCACAAAGCTTTCATAATGACTTATTTTAATGAAACTGGAAACATATTTAACTAAAAAGTAAATGATCAATGCAGAGTGTTTTTTAGCAATGGAACGTCAACGAAAAATGTACCGCAAGTGTCCTTAGAACCTGAAAGACTTAATGGTCATTTTATATGATTCTCTATCGTCTAAAAAATAAAGAACTAAGAAATTCCAAGCAAACTCCCTCCAAAGCTCGTGAGTGAGGCATAAGGGTTTTGATGAAATACAGCCTTTCTAAAATAAATCTTCAGTTCCCTCATCTACGTGACATAATCTAAAATTTATTCTCGAGTGAAGACCACGCTCGGATTTTTTATCTCCACCAGAAATACTCCGATTCTCGGAAGAATTGAGACGAAGTAATAAATAAATAAATATTGGAAGTCAAAAGTCTTAGTTATTTTTATAAGAGATCTTATCATTCACTTTATATTTGCTTGCACAGAATTGTGTTACAGAGAAGTACTGAAATCTCAAAAAAATCAAACTCGAGATTTTAGTGTATCTCCTCGTGTTGGATCTTCCTGAGTTCGAAAAGCACTTTGCTAAAAAGTCTGCCTCTTCATCTTTGAAGAAGATAACTCGTATGAAATTTGGTATCCTGCTTTTGCACCGAACTTTGAAATTCCTAACGGATTTTGAGCAAACCATTTCTGAGGAAGTTTATTTTTCCAACTCTCGCAGCCTATGTTTACTACAAAACTAAGAAAACTAAGCAGAAATATTCGGTATACAGATTAAATATCCATTGTTTAGGAACATATGAAAAGTTGTGCTAAATCCATCTAGCTAGCGATTGACCGTCTGTACTTTCGCACTAATTAAAAACAGGATAACTCGAAAATGAAATTATTTAAATATATCAAATTTGGCAAACAATTTTGAACAACTGTTGCAGTTCTGCATCAGATGCTTGTCTTAATCGGTAGAAAAAAATGCCTCTAAAACACAAATTGGAGTTCTGAATTCTTATGTCAGATGCCAGGAATTAATGACACACACACACACACTCACACACACAAAAAAACTCACCAAGAATCAAACGTTGCAAGCAGTAAAAAGGCTGCAGCCACTCCACAGGTTAATATTTCCTAACTATTGTAAGCTAGTGCTACGAAGGCTCTACTATTATTCGAGATCCATTCTTGTTAGCCAGAGGATAACACTTTCATCAAAGAAATTTTTTTTGGAGAAGCCAAAGCCGTTTCTTGTAGTCTAATATGGTTTGATTCAGAGCAGATAATCTCAGTAGATTGATGATTCTTTGTGATATCTTATTCTTACTTATGATACTTTTACCAGCAGCTACCAATGAAAAAATCAATTGATATAAGCACGGATGGGAACGGAAGCTTCAACATATCTAATTCTTTTAGAACGATCTTTAAATTTTTCTATTACTACAAATGCAGTAAGAAGTTTGGAATGCAGGTTGTTAAAAAGGTGTATACGGCTTAAATAATCCTTTAATGGAAAATGAATATTTATATCAAAGTTTTCTCTTGTTGTTACATTTATTAGAATGGTTTTTTGTTTTGAGAAGTTTATATAATGTATGACTGAATTTTCTTTCTTGTCAGAAACCATAATCTACCGATTCTTAAAGGTCTCTTAGGAAGAGTTTTAATACGTTTTGTATCCTCTAACTAAGAATTTTTGTCATTATTTTTGATCTACAGTTTTTCCAAGAGTGTCAGTTCTTTTTCAAGATTTATTCTTCCAATTTTTACTTCTTTCAATCTTTAAATTTCGAACAGCTGATGAGTATCAAATATAATGATGAAAATGGATTATTTCTAATGAAATTCTAATGGTTGATTTCTAATGAAAATAAATGATTCTAATGAAAATTTTCACGAATTTCTCTTTTTTAAATAGCTAACAAATGGTTATAAAGATTTTAAATCGTTCACTCTTATGTACTCTAGTGCCTGTTTTCTAGGTTATAACCTCAAGGTCAACTTTTAACTTTCCTTCGAACTCATTCAAAAAGATTCATTATCGCACATTCCTAATAAAAAATTTGAATATAGAGGCGAAATTGAAGACTCGGAAACTTGACGACGAATGTGTACGCGAACATTGAAAATCAATAAGTCAAGCAACGCGCCCAATACGATTTCATAATCTAATTTGATACACTATTTCATTTTCAAGAAGAAAACTAAAATATTCAGCCCTTAAGGTGATATATTCCATCTCTTAAAGCTTTTACTTTAAGCGATACAGAATAGGACAATGTATACCCAAAAGACGGAAAATAACTTCCTACTCTTTGACAGGGGATTTTATGTAGTATAAAATTATATTTAATAGATCTCAAAGAAATATCAGATCTAACAAGGCACGAAATATCTCCAATGGTTTTCACCCATTAATTTATCCATCTGGATATAAATTTTGATAGTGATTTAGAGGAATTCACCATCTAAAATAATAATTCTCTAAAATAATAATTTTAGATATCGCATGCAACGTAAATTTAACGTCATTGATTTAACTGTGTTACTGTGCATTTCTTAATATTTTGATTCGTGCTTATTGAATGATACATTTCCTGTTATCGTTAACCACTCTTCTTCTGAAATCTCGCCAAAAAAAAAACCACTGAAGAGAAAGATCATAAAATCCCTTTTAAATCGGCAAAGGAAGATACGTTTTCTTATTTTCGCATGTTACTGTAGCGAATGTCAGCCTTGAGGAGGAGACTGCGGTGCAGTGGATAGCGCACCGAGCTGGTGTGGCTCAGCTGGAAACCAGGGATTATCAGCTCAAACTTGGCAGCAATCAAAATGCGTAAATGATGTTATGCAGTTTTTAGTTTCTTTCTTCCAAATTATTTACTCATATTATTATTGACTGCAATAATTGTTGCTAGTTGCAACTGTATCTCATCTCTAAAAAGTTCTGAAAGTGGTTTCGATTGATTATAACGAGATATATGATAAAGCACCATAGGGTATAAAGTCTTAAGTCTAGAGGGTTGTTTTTCCACCTTGGACAAAAACTTTCTTTCTCGAATTTTGTCTGTACCACATTACTCACAGTGAATAGACTTTTACGCATTTTTTCAACTTCACTTAATTTTAAAAAGTGAAAAAATGTTGATTTAAAATAGATAATTTTTGGTGTTTCAACTTCTTTTCATTTTCATTAAACAATCTATAAGTTCCTAAGTGATTTCTAAGTGTTTTTATTTCATAAAAAAAGCTCTAAAATTATAATTCAACTATTTTGGTGATTGAGCAAAACTTTTACAAACAATGGCTTATTTGAAAATGAGTTCTTCGAATTCAATTACTGTCGTATGTTTCCGTCGTATTAATTCAACTAAGTTTTCACCGAGTTTTCTTTTTTTAATCTTGTTATTTCTAATATGTTTTTATTATCTTGTGGCATACATTATATTATATATTAGCTTGTTGCTCATTGCGATGGTATATATTTTACATAAGTTAATTATTTTCCCTCCATGTCTTTATTATATTTAGAGATGTGGTGCAGTTTAATGTATTTTAAAACTTTAATTTTAATTATTTTCTTAAGATAGAGCGAATATCCTTATTCGTTATATATTTATTCGTGAATGTATTTTATCATAAAATCCCTTCACTTGCAAAATAACTATTTGGATTTGCAATTTTTCTCTTGTGTCTATTTTTTCATTTCCTTGAAGAAATGAAAACGTGTTTTTTTTTCCTTCTGCATTCTTTTCAAATTAATGAAGAATACACATTAAATGGATCCACTTTTATAAGATAGATTTCTATGAACAGTAAAGAGATAATGTTTTCTGGGTTTTGCACAAAATGCGGAATACAAAATACGTCAGAGGGGAGGTTTCAATCCTATTGCTACTCTCAAATTACGATATCTGAACCAACATGTAAACAATGAGGATTGCGCGATACATTTCACAAATGACGGCCAGAGCGTACACCGATCATAAAACGAATCCATACGAGAGATCTTGCCTCCAAATAATTTCCTCATTAATAGCAAATAAAAACGCATTCATATCAAAAGATCTAGCAATTTACGGCTGAATATTTTTCATAATTTTATTTTTCAAAAAAATTAAGAGGAAAAAATTCCAACAGAAGTGAAACAGAATATTAGAAGATTAAATAGAATATTTGGTAAATTATTTTCATCTTAAAAATCGCCTGAAGAGTTATTCTTGACAGAATGAGCCAGTATCTATATATAGTATAAAAGGAAGTATCCGGAAAGCGTTTGTATGTAGAAACCACAAAAACTCGAGAAATAGCCAACGGATATTGGAGATATTCATACCATTTTGTAAAACATTTATCGGGAAAGATTTTAGTGTATTAAAATCGCATAAAAATAAAATTGCGATTTATTTTAATAATTGCTATTTTAATTATCCACGCATGCGTGAAAACCTAAAACTGCGCATGTGCAAATAGCAAGAGCTGTGGTATACATTTGCGATCCATTTCGTTGTTTACATCTGATTTTAAACAGATATTCAAAATCATTTTCTGCTTTGCAGTCAGGAAACAGAAAATTACTGACTAAAAGAGACAAAGAAAGTCAATAAATCGACGTGAATATATTTCACTTCATTTTTTTTTATTCCGGAAAAAAATGTTCAGTGTCATTTCTCGAATTTTATCTGGATTAGATTAAAGATAATAAACTCTATAAAGAATTTATTTCATAATCAGTGGTAAAATATTTTAGTTCGAAAACTAATTCAAAGACTCAAATCGTATGAATCAAAACATAAGATTCAGACTCTTCATTGTCAAGAAATTTGAAATGGAAGTTTTTAAGAATTTCCACATTTTAAACCTCTTTGAGCTCGATAAATACATTTTTACAGTTATTCCTGCATGAACATTACTCACAAACACTTTAAGTCAGACACATGACTTTCGGTATAGGACTATTCCGAATCTTTAAATTACTGTTAAAATACGAAATAATTCCATACGAACGCTTCTTTTTCACACTACTAAATGCACGTGAATTAGGTAATAAAAATATTCAAAAGTTTAAAAAAAAGTTACTATAGAGTCTTTGCGTCTGAAACGTAGATTATTAAATTTTGAACCAAATGTACAAATGTTTAACCATCTACCGGTGGTAGTTTTTAATACATGTAAACGAGTTAGTTATAACACCATGACTTAAATAAATGAAATTTTGTATGTAATTATAGATTATAGATTTAAATCAAATTTTGATTTCAATCCGCTGTAAAAATGGTACCTTGCAGGAGAAATTCGATTTTTTGGGTGATATTAATCGCATGGCAGATATTAAGACCCCAAAAATATCCAATTATCTCGTGAGTAACATTAATGTCAAGCTAAATTTTAGTTCTGTAAAACACATCTGGGGCAACAAATTTCGGTTGAGAGAGAGGGTGGATGGGGAGTGTGACATCTTTTTTTTACATCGTATCCGAGACAGTTTTAGAAATGCCATACTCGTCAGTAAATTACAGGATTCATATTATTCTACTGAAAAGCAACGAGAATGATGTTTTCAAAACATATTTTGCTCTAAAATGCGTTCTCTTCGCCAAACGATTGAAAATGGATAGATTTAAATCATTGCGTTTTTAACTTGCGTTTGCATGTTTCTGAGAATATGTACCAACAAACGGTAAACTCCATGCTGGATCTAGTTTAAAATATTATAGGCTTTATACAATACAGAAAATCGATAGTACGAATTTACTCCATCTACTTCTCTTCCATATGCACTTATCGGGATATATTACATTCGAATATAAGGACAGTCAGTCTTCTTAATAGATTTTGGTCAAGATTTGACAGAAATCTACAAATTCTGTGTATAGACCACATGATATGGAAGATGTCAAAGCCTTTTTAAATTGTCTTTATCACATGTGATTCGTCAAAATCTTTATTTGGAATTTTTTGACGATTATAATAGTTTCTCTGTAGTTGAAAGTGAATATGTATGCGAGTCAGTACAAACAAGTGCATCTTGCCAAGACAGGTCGATACTGGTGGAGAGTGCCAGCCTATATTTGTAATTGTCAGTGCGAGAGAATGAGTCTGCACGACCTTTCCCAGTCCATGTATTTCTTAATAACTGCGTGACAAGTTTTCAACGCTTAGATGTCAATGTATTTTTCTCTGCAAAAGTGAAGTTGGAGACCTCTAAGAATAAAAATCCCTCTACCGTGTGTGAATAAGTAATAGCTACATATCGACCAAAGAGAAACAGTTAATATACTCAAAACTTGGAAAGTTGAAATAAATGCTGTTGTAAAATGCAGCTATTTTTTCTCAAAAGGCACGCGTTAGGATGTTGCATTTCAGAAACAAACTATTAGATGTCAATAACTCATAATAATTCATTCGTCTTCCTCTCGGTGGCAGAATTGTTTCTGTTTTTATTTCGCAAAAAGAAATAAAAACATTTCCACAATAGAAGTTTCCATTAGAATTCGCTTCACAATTAAAAGAATAAATTAATTAATACATCAGTAGTTGATCTTTGGAAATACCTTCGTCATCCTCAATGCTGTTACTCGTATTTAATATTGCGAACATAGAAGTCTTTACAGTTTGCATAACTGTAGTCAAAGAAAACCCATGATGGCGGCTTACGAAAAGTTTGAATTTGTAATGATAGATGCATCATCTCAAATTTAGTGAATGACGTCCCTCTGAAAAGCATTTAAAGGCTTGTAATGTTTAATTGTCTTTGTAAATTAGAATGGTGTTAAATTAGTTTTCAAGAAAATTTATGTAGTTGGAAATATTAAATAAATTCATTATTTTTATTATTCGTACATTTTTGAAATTTATCGTTAACTTTTTTTACTCTAATTTTCTCACATGTGCCAATCGGATATTGAGATATTTTACAATACCATGATTAATCTGTCTGAAAGCATAAGTGGCTAGTAAGTTAGTGGTAAGTAGACACGCAGATTCTGTTTCGAAATGCATCACCTCATACGTTTAAGAATATAGTAGTGCGAACTGAAGCGCTGTCTTATTCCGAACGTTATTGAGTGTCCAGAAAGATATAAACTGAAGTGACAAAAGTCAGGGGATAGCAATATGCAAATATACAGATTGCTGCGAAAAAGTATAAATGCGCAGTTCGTTTTCCAGAGCTTTCATTTGTGTTCAAATTATTCATGTGAACAGGTTTTTCGCAATTTATGGCGGCATGACGAGAATTAACAGACTTTGAACGTGGAATGTTAGTTGGAGCTAGACGCATGGGTCATTCCATTGCGGATATCGTTAGTGAATTCAACATTCCGAGATCCATAGTATCAAGAGTGTGCCGAGAGTATAAAATTTCAGGCATCACATCCCACCATGGACAGCGCAGTGGGCGACCACCTGCACTTAACGACCGAGACCGCCGACGTCTGTGTAGAACGGTCAATGTTAATAGACACGCAACACTTTGTCAAATAACTGCAGGAATCAATGTGGAACGTACGAGGGACGTGTCCGATAGGAATGCGCGGCGAAATTTGTCTTCCTTGGGCTATGACAGCAGAAGACCGACTCAAGTGCTTTTACTGACAGCACGACATCGCCTGCAGCGATTCTCCTGGGCTCGTGAGCATATCGACTGATCCCTAGACAAGTGGAAAACCGTGGCCATGTCAGATGAGTCACGATTTCAGTTGCTACGAGCTCATGGTAGAGTTCGAGTGTGGCGCAGACCCTACGAAGCCATGGACCCAAACTGTCAGCAAGACACTGTTCAAGCTGGTCGTGGCTGCATAATGGTGTGGGCTGTTTTTACATGGCATGGACTCGGTCCTCTGGTGCAACTGAACCGATTATTGACTGGAAATGGTTATGTTCAGCTGCTTGCAGATCACTTGCAGCCATTCATGGACTTCACGTACCCACACAAGATGGGATTTTTATGGATGACAATGCGCCACGTCACCGGGTCAGAACTGTTCGAGATTGGTTTGAAGAACATTCTGGACAATTCCAGCGCATTATCTGGTCACCTGGATCGTCCGATATGAATTCCATCGAGCATTTATGGGACATCATCGAAAGGTCCGCTAGTGCCCAAACTCCTGCACCATAAATACTTATACAATTATGGACGTCTATACAGACAGCATGGCTCAATATTCCTGCAGAGGACTTCCAACGACTCGTGGACTCCATGACACGTCGAGTTGTTGCACGATATTAACAGTCATCCCATGACTTTTGTCACTTTGTATAGCGAGTTGAATTGGAGAATAAGCAATTTTAGAGTTACGTGTCTTTACAAAATTTGTTTGATGAGATAGTTAATCGAAATTCTTCGTAGATTACAGACTTGTTATTGAGCCGAAATTTAGAAGCCGAAAAGAAAACAATGTTTGGGGCCAAACTTTATAGATGCAAAATGAATGAAATGAAAGCGGAGAACGAAACTGCAACCCAAGGAAGTTAGCAAAATGTATAATTTAGTACGAGATTCAGCTTCGTTGTATTTTAATTTATTAAACATTTCAAATAATATTTTGATTCGAAAACACTTTGGGTATCAGGAATATTTCCAAAGCACTATTTTATAACACTTCATTTAGCTTGAAAAAGTGGCAACACCATGACGGTAAGTTTAAATTATTGTTACTCTAGGATAAATATTTCAGCATTTATGGTTATTATGTTGAATTTATTTAAAGTTGTGTCGCTTTTGTGAAATATTAAAGATTTTCTTGAATCATATCTGTCAATGTAATTCTGTTGAGTATCGTAAATATTAAATCTTTTTTGTACATAATTAAGGAATTAGTTTAATCTTTGTTAATTTCAAGTAAGCTATTTCACAAAGATAATTCTTAAAAATAGGTAATACTTCAGACAAGATCAACTTTTGAAACTCTAATTTTAATCCATGCATATTTAAAACAAAGACCGAAATTTGATGAATAAATATTAAAAGTTCAGTCGGAATATTTTAATCAAGAAAGAAAAAATCGGATAAATATTTACCTGGGTGATTAATGAGAAAATTCATATTCTAACTCATCTATTCTTTTTCCCTTTCGTCTATCACAAAAAATTTCGGACGTCCAAAAAGGCAATCATCAATTTTTTTCCCGCCTATTATGGAAGTCTATTCATCTTCCTTCTTCATTCTGAAGATGATCTATGTTTAATAAAAGAAATGCATGTTAACTCTTTTTCTTTTCATAAACGAGTTTTTTTCAGAGCATAAGCAATTAGATATATATTTTTTAGCTCTAGACAAAAGAATTTGAAAAAAAAATCAGAATTGTTTTTGTAATATGTTTTATTTATAATGCCTTTCGTTAAAACAAATTGCTTTAAAACAGGTGCGAATGAAAATTTGTAAAAATAAATTTTAAAAAAATACCGCTCGAAATAAAATTTATGAAGTAATTACGCTATCTTACAAGTCAATTCAAAATCATTTAAAAACATTTTTACTACCAAATTTTTTTGAGAAATTAATTCTGTTTTTTATAAGTTTTTTTAATATTAAAGGAACTCTTTATTTTCTGCTGTTCCTAATATTTTTGTTCTAAACTTTTTTGTCATAATTTTAAAAAAATATCTTCTAATTGGTTTTCGTGACGACTACGGAGATATATATTTTGAAATAAAAATATAATTACTCTTTGAAGCCTTTGACTTTACAGATAGGCTTTCTTTTATTCCCTGTCGATGTGTGGAAAAGGGGGAAAAATATCTTGACAATAATTAAATAAAAATTCAAAGTCAAATTTAATAAATTACCATTCTTGATGGTAATTTATTAAAAAAAAGATTGTCATTAAATACTCGAATGTCAGAAATCAGGGGACCACTTTCCAATAATATAAAAGGCATTCTCAACTTTTTTTTTCAGTTCAGGCTTTTAAGAAATAACTCTATGGATATCTTGTGATGGAATTCCGAATTTTAAACTATGGTCATGTGGTGATAAGGACTCTTGAGCTAGCGTTCCTTTTTCCACAACAAATGATTGACACATTATTTCTGAATAAATGTAGAAATATGAATTAATTCTTTTAATTCTTCATTTTAATGGATCTCACTGGAAGCAGTCAAACAGCATGAATATATTTATTATTTTTAATTTTGTCAATTTATTTGAAATAAAATAAATTAATGTTATAAAAGGAAAAAAATAAGCGAAATGTTATTAAATAGTTTATGTAAACATACAAATTAGTTGTTTCTTTGTCATCCAATTCTAACTATAAACATAACATAAATATTTAAAAATACCTATTAAGAGAAAAATGCTGGTACCGCTTTTTTCCAGTAAAACTCTCGTATCCAAGGAATTAAAAACACAGATGAGACAACTACAAAGACAAATCCGAGGCGAACATACAACAGTAGTAGCCCATAAGTATAAATCTACCACAGCCAACAAAACGGCAGACAGAGTCCTCGGAGATTCTCGCTACGGTCTCTCTAAACGGCTGAAATTCTTCACTGTCTTCTAACTCTAGCTGTATCCAACTGCGACTCATTATCACTCGACTGCCTATTCTTCAGAGACACCAGGACTCAAAAGAGGTGGAGCGAGAAGGTTCTCGAACCATGCAAGTGCATTTCAGTTCCTATTGGACGGATCGATAAAATTCTCCAAGTTTCCAGAAATGATACTTTCTATTGTATCACCAAAATTGCCAAATTCGTCGCCAAGTCACCTAATGGTAGCCAAGCTCTAAGATCACAGACGCGTTACACGATCAGCCTCCATAGGACTGCTGGAAATTGGACTTTCTTTCAATGAAATTATTCGTGGTAAAAAAGTAATTACAACATTACATGTTTGTAACAATATGATTGATATATTAAAACTTATCGTGAGGATATTTATAAGTTAAAGAAAAAAATATATCTCCAAATGCCTTGAGATATTTTATCTTATAAATTTATAAATGTGAAGAGAAAGTAAACGGATAGAGCTGCAAATGAAAATGTTTTAATTCAATATTTTAGATAAATTTGCATAAAAATGTAATTCTCGCTATGTATTGGGTTGTTCAGAAAGTCATTTCGTTTTTTGGGGGGAACATGAAAGACAGTTTTCGTATAATGAATAAATATTTTATTAAATTATATATTGGCCATTCTGGTCCAACACCTTTTGCCATCTTTCTGGCAGTAACATAATTCCCCTCTCATAAAAGTTTTGGTCCTTGCTGGCAAAAAACTGGTTCAGGTGGTTTTTGACATCTTCATTTGAGGTAAAGGTTTTGCCATCCAAAAAATTTTGCAGGGACCGGAACAAATAGTAGTCGGAAGGCGCCAGATCTGGAGAATATGGTGGATGTTGCAGTACGTCCCATTCAAGCTGTAAAAGTTTTTGGCGAGTGACCAAACTTGTGTGAGGTCTCGCATTATCCTGGTGGAGCACTACACCCTTCCTGTTGATTAATTCGGGCCTCTTCTCTTTAAGTGAATCATTCAATTTGTCCAGTTGATGACAATAGACTTCTGAATTAATCGTTGTATTGTCCGGCAAAAGCTCAAAAAAACGATTCCTTTGACATCCCACCAAACGGAGAGCATCACCTTTTTTTGGTGAATGTTGGCTTTTGACACGCTTTGAGCCGGTTCATCTTTTCTGCTCCATGACCTCTTGCGTTTAACATTGTTGTATACAACCCATTTTTCGTCCCCAGTAATAATCCGCTTCAAAAATGGATCATTTTCTTGACGTTTGAGGAGCGAATCACACGCGTCAACGCGACGACACAAATTTCCTTTCCAAAATGCCTTTCAAATGGCCATAAACAGTCGAATTCGACAAATTTAATCTCTCACCGATCTCTCGTGTGGTTATTCGCCGATTTGCATCAACTAATGCCTTTATCGCATCTTTGTCAGCTTCGACCGGCCTTCCAGATAGTGGTGTATCTTCGACATCAAAATTGCCGGATCGAAATTTTGCAAACCAGTTCTGGCACTGGCGTACTGTTAACACGCCTTTTCCATACACATCCGTCAATTTTTTTCTCGCTTGGACAGCATTTTTACCTTTTCTGAAGTAAAAAAGTAAAATATGACGAAAATGCTGCTTATTGCTCTCCATATTTAAAAGGGCACCAACCAAAAACTACTGCGTAGAATTAATAGAACTTTTTCACACACAAGCCTTGCAATATCAGCTCTCAAGACATATAATGGTTATGCGGCTTAAGTGTGAAGTTGGTTTCGAAAAAACGTAATTAAGTCCTCTGACGGGAAAAAACGAAATTACTTTCCGAACAACCCAATATCTTAAACAAAATGAGGTATTTCTACTATTTCCTTTTAAGAGTAAAAAAATCACAGTTTTTGCCCGTTTTTTCTTTATAATATCCTCCGGTTACTTGATTTTATTTTCAGAAATTTCTCTGATTTCGGCCCAACGCGAGCTATTTTCCAAGTTGATTGCGAATCAATATAGTTCTCCGAAATTTGCTGAACGACTACTGATTTATTTATGAAGTCAGCTGATAATCTTCTTCACCATTTTTCTCACTCTACCGAAGTCTCAAATCCTTTTGATCCTTTAAAATCAGTCGTAACAAGGTATTCGAACCCGGTGGTTCCTCCTCTTTGTTATATAAGTGGAGAGAGAAGTAAAATATGAGGACTTTATTATTTTTTAAAAGAACTCCCTTCCGCTTCTTTTCGAATTTTTATTTTTCTTTATTTTATTACGAGTAAAAAAAAATTTTATGCTCTTACGGAGTTTAGGGAAGACTTAATATGTCAATACTAATTTTATAGGGAAATGTAAAACATGGCGACTCTCAAAATTGAAGATCACATTTCTTTGATGATTACAATACTTGCACTTTGTATCATGAAATTATACAGGAAATAGATGATAGAAATAATAATAGCAGAGATTTATGTAAACATGCAATAGCACTACACGAGTACACGTACTGAGATTTTTTTAAAAAAAATTTGAAAATGGACAATTTTTTTATTTAAAAGTACGCCGCATTTTATTTAAAACTCAGAACTGATTGCTCATAAATGTACTGAATAATTATTTTTCTAATTGATCTAATATTATAATTGATTGGGTTTTTGGATATAATGAATAAAATATTCTTAATTCATTAAATATGTTCATTGTAGATTTAATAAAAAATATATATTCTTTAATAAATATTTATATATTAATATAATTAATTATATTAATGAGATTAATGCGTATATTAATCTCAAGGAAAGAGCAAAATGTGGTCTAAAAGATAGTCTATGTCTGTATTTAATCAATTAACTCATAAAAATCTATTTTTTTAAAAAAAACAAACTAATAACTCAATTTATTATTATTCTCACAAAATTTAACTTATTTATTGCTGTATAAAAGCACTTGATATTTACTATCGTTACAGTTTCCACAAAAATGTAGTCAAAATAGTCAGCGACATATTTATAGAAATCTAAAACCATATTCAGTTCAATAAAGAGAACGAAGTTGACTCATAGAATGCAAAAGAACTTACCCAAAGCGATAACAATTAATATTTAATTCCCATACTCCCACTGTAAACTTAAAATAACTATACATAACTATGCTCTTACCATCCCTAAAATTTAATGGAGCAAATATCTTGGACGTGTTGAAGATATTAATAGCGTTTTGCTATTCATCTCACTTATTTCAAAGGAGGTAAAAATGAAAATATTGGAAGGCAGTAGCCTTGTATTACCAGAAGAGACAATCAACCAATTTTATACAAAATGTTGCGATTAGGTAACCACAAGTAAATAACAAAGAAGCATTATTTAGTATAACAAAAAAGAAGTGGGAATGTTTTTAGTTCAGACGTAAATTATTTTACAGAAGGAAAACGTGCCTGAAAGAAATTTTTAAGGAAGATTTTAATTACTGTAATAATCTAGAATCTTATTATGGAAAATTTTAGATTTGAACCGTGTACCAATATCTAATTTTAAAACTGTCCGAAATCGTTCCATATTTCCTACTGAAAACCATAAAACCCACCTTCAAAATTGTAAAGAATTAAATTTTATATCATTTGGGTCAAGAAATTTAGTGCTGCTAATAATGAAAATTTCTTAAATTTTACATTTTTCCAAATCCCCTTAGTCATATTTTAAAACATTTATTAGAAAATCCACTATTTTATGAATTATATTTTTTGTGCAATGATATTGCCAACTTTATTGTTTTAGACCCAACAAGGACCTGGGAGTGCGGGGTTCACTGAATGAAAGATGGTCCTTGATGTAGCCGCTGAAATCGCCAAAAACTATGGCATTCGAAGCTTCATAACTCAGACAGTTGTACAAATTTTGTGCACAAACTGTGCAACTTTTTTTATTAAAACACTAATACATGAATAGTATTTTACTTCATGTGACTAATGAGATCAAGTAAGGCGAAATTCCAGGCATGGTAACTTTTGCAATAGCACATTTATAAACAAAATGTAATGCTTTAAGGCATATCAAGGAGTTTTCTAAATAAACAATGAATAACGCCGATCCCATTGAAAGCACAAGGAAAGATTGAATCATCGGAACACCATGATAGCATCAGCAGGAACTATATTACTCTCCTCCCATTAAAGGGCGCATCCGTCATGGGTGCAGGGGGGCCGACTCCCCATCATTTCTATACCCACCAAGATGGCGAGAACTATTACCCACTTCCTACTATTGATTTCCACTCTTCCTTGCATATATCTGTTCAAATTTTCAGTCGTTGATAAAATACTTTTTGTTGATCCAATCAAGTTCAAATACATTTTTTAACTTGTAGTAGATGTAATACACTTAAATATTACATCTACTATTTGTTGTAATATTAATACAGTTTTGGAAATATGAATTCGTTTATTACATTTTATTAATTTTTAATACTTTAAATAGAGTTTTAGCAGTTTGTAATGAAAATTGAAATCAACAGACAGTATCTCAATCGGTCAAATGCGAGGATTTCAGTATTTTTCGCGTGAAGGGGAAGAATGCGAGTTCAGTTCTTGCAAAAAATGAATGTTTTTGATAAATTAATTATTATTAATTGTAATTATTTAATACAAAGTAACTAAAATAAAAATTTTATTTGTGGAACTGATCAAAAATTGATTTGATTTTTTAAATATTACTTGACAAGTAGATTCTCATGCCGTATCTCAGGTGACATCGGTGAATATCAGAAAATGTATGCATATCTATTAATGCTTTGTGGATATTAGTTTTTGTGGCATTCTATATAAGATAATCAAAGGTGTATATATTGAATCAAGGGTGTTTAAACCTCATTTTTATTAAATCATTACAAGTATAGATTTTTTTATTTCAAATTTTTCCTAGTTCTAGTTTATAATTTGTTTTCATAAATTAAATTTGATTTAAAGTAAAAATAATCAAGGGAGTAATAAAATAAATTTTTTCTCCAATTCATTTTCTGATAGCTC
The DNA here is from genome assembly GCA_026289955.1 of Argiope argentata. NCBI lineage: Eukaryota > Metazoa > Arthropoda > Arachnida > Araneae > Araneidae > Argiope > Argiope argentata. The sequence continues at coordinate 721,084 of JAOUZG010024636.1, read as the reverse complement.
CTTTCATAAGAAAAGAATATTAAAATTTAATTGTCTATTGGTTGGTAATTTAATTCTAAATGGTGAAAATAAAATATATAATTTTAATCTAATACATCATGAAGTGTTATGTTTATAAAACACCATAGTTAACGTGCTTGAAACAATAAAATAACAGTTAAATAAAAATAGATAGGAATTAATAATGCTAGAAATGTTTCAATTTGTTGAATAGATCAATAAATGTTTTTACAACTTTTCTCGTCCTTTATTTTTTTTAAATGAAAAGTATAAATGTAGTTAAACAATGGATATTAACGTTTCTATTCTAATAATGCTATAATTCCGTATGTCAAGGGAATCGATTCATCTCCTACCCACTTTGTTACTGTGTCACGTCTCAGGTTTTCCCCCCACAAAATGAGCGAGGGATACCAATAGTTTTGGTATTAGTTTTCAATACCTGTCCTATAACTATGAAAGGTCACTTTTAGTCTTTGCATTTGAGTTAGGCGAAATCTCATATCCTCCCATTAAATGCATTTCGACAGTAAAAAGCAAAATAGTGTTCGTCTATTTTCAAGAACCGCTTATCATTCATTGCCTAAAATCTTGATAAATATTCTTTTATTCTGATAATATGTAAGCACTATGCATTAAAAAAGTTCATATTTTCTAAATATATGCAAATATTTGTATATGTTTCAAAGTATATACAATTACCGTGATTTCAGACAATAGTAAAAATCATTGTCCGATGTAAGTTGACATGCGAAATATTATATATTTCGCATGTCAAATTACGTCGTACCATGGTATTTACTATTGTCTGAAATCACGGTAATTGTATATATATTTATGTGTTTCTTGAATTCTTCCCTCAATAATAATTACGTATATTATTTCAACTAAAAACGCAAAGATTGCGCTCCTAAAAATAAATAGAAATTCTCCACTCAACGTCATAAAAAATCCCAGATGCAAATCTAATAAGGATTTTTTTGTTTTAAAATTTCAAAAATCATGCAGTTACAACAATTCCAAGCTACTAAATTTTATTTCATACAAAAAACCCTTCAAATATCTAACTATAATTTTTTTTAAAAAAAAAGCTATCTAATATCTTTTTTCTCCGCTCATAACCATTCTAAACTAATGGAGTATTTTCGGAGTGATTTACGCACTAGAAAGGTAGGTGTGTTGTAGAAATCGTTGTTGTATATCATACTAGCTGAAACTCAATGTAATCATGATAAGACAACAAATTAACTAGTGTGCAAGATTAACGGGATATGTGTCTTTTATTATAGGAAATTAGATAATCACAAGCAATTAGGCCACACTACCTCAGAAACATCACGTGACTATAACGTGACCATTGGTAATGGTTGTATCCTCAGAACAACTTTTTATCATAGTGTCACTGCTATCATGGGATATTTCTGAAGGCGGCGGCTTCACCTTCCCTTGCGCACAGTAGTTGGCTTCGTGTGAACCCTCTTGATTGACTCTACACATTTTGAGTACCCACTACAACCAAACACTATACAGGAAGCTTCTCAACCCCACGCCAGAGCTGACCCTTGGTGAGAACGATATTGAATAAGACTGCCTAATAAAGAAAATATTAATTTGATAAATAAAACTGTTCTAAAAATCAAACATCGTTTCCTTGCAAACCATTATCTAACCCACAAATTAGTGAATGAAGTATCAGTTTTTAATCCCATCGTTATACTTTCAAATTGGATTTATAAAATACTGCTGAGTTTTCACGCACTGGTTAACCGAAAGATAAACTGTAACAATTACAAAGTCTCCAAATTCTTCCCTGACCCAAAACCAACATCAAAGATGACCACTGATTCTACTTTATTAACCATCGAAGAGGTTTTTTTAAAATTATTTTTCAGTCAGAACTCGAATCAAGAGCTTTTAAAGCACTCTTCACAGTGGGTGAGATATTTCATCGTCCAAGAATGTTTATTCCTTGAGATAGGGTCATACATTTCAACAGAATACATGCAACTTTCTTCTTTTTTATCCTTTTAGAACACGATGTTGTTTTGGTTTGAGATTATTGACGCTTCAAAATGCAAAGGCAACAAATTGGCGATTTATTGCTTTTGAGGGATATATTTTTAACTTTTAGGGTTATTATAAAATAATGCAGAAGGTTGTCACATTTGGCGAGTTATCGCCAAAAATGAATTTTAAAAATATTTTTAATTTGTAATTCAAAAGTTTAAGACAATAGCAACGACGTTAAATTTTTTTTTGTCGTTGTTAAAATGTTTCCCATTGTCATCAATTTACCAATTTTACGTTTATTAGAAAATATTCAAGATATTTTCACATTCTGCGACTTATCAAAAAGTTACAATTTATCACGAATGCTCACCATGTACCTGTTCTCGATATATCGAATCATGTGTATTCTTATAGTTACGTGATTACATTACGTAATACAAATTAGCTCCAAAAAACAAAACCTTAAAAAAGGTGATCTTTTCACTTTATTTATCAATAAAAAAAGAGCTGAAAGAAATACCTTTTTTTAGGTATTAGGTATATTAGAACTAAGCAATATATTTCTCAAGCTAACATTAACATTTTAAGTAAAACATTTCATAAACCTCAAAACTAGAAGATTTGTTTGCTTTATATCTGATTTTAGCCCCAAAAAGCCTTTTTATCAATTTTTTAAAAATTTTGAACCGCATTTAACTGGTATATATGGACTTCATATAGCTTTTTTTTAAAATTTTTTTAATGTAAACATTTAAATATGCTTTATTGCTACTGTTCTATGTTAATTTGCATAATACATAACCATCTTATTGTTAAAGGAACGATTTATTGTAAGTATCAATTATTTCAAAGTTATTAATTGTTCTAATTAATATATAAAAATTCAATTTATTTAGATTTTTTTGTTTATATTTTCAAAATTTTAGAGGTGATTTACTAAGGAAAGCAGATAACACTTTGTTTAAACATTACAAGTTTGAAAACGCATTGCCAATCTCTTAGTTGCAAACTTTAAATCTAATATATTGCTTACATAATCTCATAAAGCATATCTTGATGCAAAAGATTATTTCTTTTCATATTTTTTTAAATGATTGATGTTATTTTCATAAAAAGTTGTAACTAAATAAAAGAAAAATAATTTATAATATGGATTTCTAAGTATGAAGAACTGTTTAACTCTGTTTAGCTAAGTAAAAAGAAAGCAAATTCCATGGTATATCCACATCGAAATAATGAGGGTTCAAAAACAGAAGGCCATGTCAATTCATCTTTCCTTCTTCCTTGAAATATCTCTCTTTTCCTTTGATTCCAAAGAAATCATGCCGAGCGATTTCCTTCGCATCACAGAGTGAATCTAAAAAGGAACTGGCGTCATTTCACGTGTTATTTGATCCATGCTATCCGTAACATTTTCTTTCATGTTGAGCAAAAAAGCGGGGGCATCTCAAACTTGGTCTTAAAATATCCCTGGATGCTGCATAGACTCTTATATTTAATTTCAAATGTCAGCGATGCTGTCAAACTTTATGCGCTTTTGATAGGTTAAAAGTTATTTTTGGGATGCTCCAACATACTTTTGCTTCAAGTAAATCTGTTAACATCAGTATAATGTCAATGTTACAACAAATTTCCCATTTGTATTATTTATTTGTCCAGCAGCTTGCTTTTTAGGCATCTCTATGTATGAAAAAATAAAAAAATTTTTAAATTATATCCGATCTACTGGGTATCATTCAAAAGCGCACTGGATGAAATTAGGAAAGGTGCTTTTTTTATCTATAAGAAATTTTCAAAGCAATTTATCAACAGGAAGAGCTGCATTTCCTTTGCTTTCTGAAGTTATAATAAAATATTGTGATGAAAAGTTTTAAAACATTTACTTTCGTACTTAGTTTTTTTTTTTTCAATTTTTAGTATTGATATATTTACAAGAACATCGTCAAGACCCATCAGGTCTTCGAGAACCTCTAAAAGAACAAGATGATCCAGATGGAGCTTCAGCTTTTAAAAAGTTCGTCGCAGATAGTATTAGAAAATTTAATTTTTATAAAAAAGAGTGTAAAAAAAGCATTCATCGGGTTATGTTTTCAAAATGATATTTTTAAGAGACAAAATAATGGAAAAGAAAAGATCCTTTCCATCTAACAACCTTGAATATAACTTCCAAATTTTCTAATCATTCTTTACCGTCGCCGTAAAAAACTTCCGAATACTAAAAAGGTCTCACCGATAGAATAGTATTCAATTTTCATTTCCTGTACTTCACACTTTAACTGCAAATATCTCATTCAAAACGGAATAGAATCTTTTGAAAAACCTTTAAAAAAAAGAAAAATAAAATCTAACTTTAAACAATTTGTCTTTATTCTTCGCTTCAAAGATATCCATAGAGATATCTAAAAAAGCTATTTCAAAGGTATAACTAATCTAACATTGTTTGTTTACAAGTATATACAAGTAAAAGAGTATATACAAGTTCTATTTATTATTATCATAATAATAAATAGAATGACGAAAAATAATTTAAAATGTTTCAAGATTCTAGCTTAAAAATACATTTCCTGGTTTTAATTTACTCTTTTTCCTGAATCTGGAGTCTAGAGGCAATTTTTTTTATGTGGTATGTTTTGAAAGATCCGAGAGGGATATAACATTTGTTTAGTAACACAAGATCCGTTCCATTTAACCTTAATATTATTTCAAATTGGGAACTTTCTAAACTTGTTAGTTAACTCTGAAAACGGTTTTCTTTTGTAATAATTATTGACTCAGTACTTTTTATTATTAAATTTATTAAAAATTAACATGGTTTCTGCAACAAATTAGAAAATAAGACTTTTATCTCCTCCTGTTATAAAAATACAAATTAAGATGTTATATCTTGGTACTCTCACTTTTGTTTGAAAAATAATTTTATCTCCTTAAGAAGAAAAAAGTTCCTTAGCCATTGATTTTTGTAAAGCCTAACAACCTCACCAGCCTATCTCGAAGACACCTTCCGATGTATTGGAAACGCCGAAAGAAAAAAGATGCAGCGAAAGAATAGAAAAGAGGGAATTGCTTTTATTTTTGAAAATCCTGTTGCTAACGAGTCGAAAGAAACTTACTTCCAAATTTGGAAGAATTAAATTAAACGGTATTGACAAATCTTTAAATTTTTCAACTTCCAAGATTTCCAAGGGATTTCTTTAAAATACTTAATTAAAAGCGGTTGCGAAGCTGAGTCATTTTAAATGGGAGTAGTAACGGAAAGTTGATGTATTTTTTTTAATTTTTTTTATTTAAGTTTGAAATATTATAAGTCTAAAAATAAGATCAGTTTTGAAATATTTAATTTTTAAAACACTGCATTTTTTGGAATTTTTTAACACATTTTTATAAATATTATAAATAACACGTCCGGGTTACTTATTGGTAAAAAACTCATTAGGTTTTGGAGGTTTAAGAACTTTTGTTTAAATATCATAAATAAGCGAAAATAAATAATAATCCTATGACTATCGTGCCGCATGCATTAAAATGGCTTGGCAGATGTCGTTTAGTAAATGGTGTTGTCATGGTTAAAAATTTCATATGTTGCTCACAATTTATTTTGATGAGCCATTAATTAGGCATTTTAATTAAAAATATATTCTTTGCAAATATGTGGGGCACCATAAGATTATTTAGATTAAATATTAAAATTCAGACAGAACCTTAAACAACACATCTTAATTATTTTTCATTGACTAGAAATAGATGATAAGTTAAGAATTCAGCAACTGGAATCTGGTCTTGGTATAAAATAATGTGTTTGTCAATATAAAAGTAAAAGTATAGAGTATATTTGTTTCTTGCATACAAAGTAAAAAGTATCATAATCATCAAAACATCTGAACTCCAGATTTTGACAAACCTCCACATTTTCGACCCTATCAGAGAATAGAATGCCAAAAAAAGAATTGGTGCATTGCGTGCTTTTTTTTTGTTTTTGTTAAAGATAACTTAAAAACGCTTTGAGCTAGACTATTGAAATTTGGTATGCACTCTTCATATGAAATTTGTAGATTTCAATTACATTTTTAGAAAACTCTCTGGATGCAGAAAATTCGATACACATATTTGGCATCTAAAGCGCAGGCACAAATCATATTTTGATTCAAATTCGACAACTTGTTCAGAAACATCATCATACATTGAAAATCAATGCTAAATATGGTATTAAAGTGTACGACTACGTATAGGATGAATTATTCAAAAACCACTTTAAAATAAATCAATTGAGGTACAGAACTTTCTTTATAATTAAGAGCCAGCAATTTAATTGTTTATAAAACTCGGTGTAGGTCACGCTATAATAATATAAATGACAAATGCAAATAATATAAGAGAAAATGGCATGCATTTCTGTTAAATGTATAAAAGAAGGCAATATCTCTCAAATCCTGGGTAGAAAATTTTGCATAATATGACTTTAAAATGGAAAATAGAGCGCATTCACCAATTACCCCCCCCCCTTTGGAAGGTTACCAAATCTAAATCCTATTAAAAGAGCCTTTGGGATGGAATTGCATTTTGGTGACTATTTGCAAATATCAACTGAAAACTGCACTGCAAAAGGGAAACAGGTGGCTACAATGAACTTGCTCTCTGTCCCCAGCTGGCTTCTGCGCAGTAGTAATGGGCAGATGAAAATCGCATTCCGTTTTACAGTTCATCATGCGCGAGATCTTGCAGCGCAATGTTGAAGCACTCCGATATTGATGAGCATTTCTGATGGAGTCCTTCTTGCGGAGGGAAAATATATATCACGGCAAACATTGTATATTCTGTGTATGGAATCGTAATCGTTTAGAAAGAAGACATACACAGATGATTCTGAACATTTTAGACCTTCTTAAAATTGAAAAAACATTTTTGAAATTATGTGGGCCTATGAAAATGACTATATACAGTATCGATTAAGATAAAATTTCATTGGTATGCTAGTAGTAATAAGTCGGCTAAAATTATTAAGTCACTCTTTCACTAAAAATAATTTCACTCAATCTGTACTGAACAAATTATCTCATTTTTCGCCCGTATGCAGAACATACTAATTCAGAGACACAAATAATGAGAGCCTTCAGTGTATAGGTTTTTATTTATCTTTAAATTGTATCTATATCTAGTTTCCGAATCATTACATCAAAAGGTTGAAGTTCATTTACAAATATAAAAACTGAAGACTCGAAAATAAACAGGCTTAGAAGCAGATAGTTATTTGTTATATAGCCTTGCCAAAAACTCTCGGATATATTTCAAAATTTTAGACTCATCAATGGACAAAAAAACTCCCAAAATATAAATTCAGTTAGAGCAACATTGGATTGGTGGCAAAGTTTCCATTTCAGGCCAGATATCTCCACGCTTGAAATTCGATTCCATTGAAGATCCGCCTCAAATGCAAACACTAAATGAAATAAATACGATTTGGTGGATCCAACGTTCCTCCTCTATTGTAGTGTGAGTGTTTGAAAAGAAACACTGGCTCAAGTAATATCTTAATCATTTCACTAGGGGTTCAGAATTACAAATTCCATCCCAAATGGACACTGCTTCCAAATGGTATGTTAATACAATTAACAAAAAGATGAAAATGAAATCTGCTATGTATATTTCAACGTATCATATCAGAATATAATTTCTTAAACTACCAAGCATAATACAATCGTGAAAGTTAAATTATATTTTTATTCATTTATTTGCTTCATTGACTTGCTTTAATATTGAAATTATTGCTTCATTGAGCCACTTTAGTATTGAAATTATTGCTTCATTGAGTCACTTTAGTATTGCAATTATTGTTTCATTGAGCCACTTTAGTATTGCAATTATTGCTTCATTGAGCCACTTTAGTATTGCAATTATAGCTTCATTGAGCCACTTTAGTATTGCAATTATTGCTTCATTGAGCCACTTTAGTATTGCAACCTCAAAAATCCTTTGTCTCGCATTTCTTGTATAAAAAATATCACATTTCCTATTTATTTCATTTCATGTAATCACGTGCTCAAAATAACATTTTTCTAGGTTTTATTTGCTGTAATCATTACCTTATTTTTTAAAACCATAGCTGATTTTTTGAGATGCTCGGGCAGATAAAAAAAATTATTATTATTCACCTACGGATTTTTGTTAAGGCCAAAAACCTCATCCCCCAAACAACATCATGTTCTGACATGATAATAATAACTTTTTTAACTATAGTTTGCATTAGAATAAGAAGATTCATTAGAATAAGAAGAAATCTTCAAGCTGGATCTTAAATGTAGTTGCATGTGCAAATCACTTTTCTTCGAAGTGCAATTTTCATTTGAAAAATTATTAAAATCATGCAATCTCTTATAATTTCGACCACGATTTTTAGACTCTAAACTTCTTTATTTTCAAGTAAAGCTTTGATATTTCACAAATTATTAATGATAATAAAGTTGAACAAAAATTTGGAAACTTTAGAATTCTGGAATTTTTTTCGGAACCCAACTGAGTCATTGAAATAATCACGTGATCTCGAAGTAACCGGAAGAGAACAGAGCTATTTTCTTTCAAAAATTATTTGCCTACTCTTTTAACTATGTACGAAAAGGAAATAAAAGTTTTTAAAACAGAGAAAGGACTAGAAAATGTCTCTATTATCTTTATGCAAGAAATCCTATACTGGTGCGAACAACTAAGCTTTCATTAATTATAGATTTAAAAAAAGTACCTTTGCAAAAAAAGTACCTTCTCAAGGCGAGAATCCCAAATTGAAGTATAACAAGATAAAAAAAAAACATTTTTTAAATCAATTCCTATTAGGTTAACAAAGAAATTTTTTATTTTAGTTACTTTTTATTAAATAATTACAATTAAAATAAATATGACAGATTCACAATATTAAACGACATTATAGAAAGTGAATTTCCTGGCCATTTTCATTCTCCTTTCTATATGTAGGGTTCGAACTCGCAGCCCAAGGGATAGGAATCTAATGTCATACCAACCAGACTAACCCGGCCTGACAATTCCATTTACTATAAATAAGTTATCAAAAAATTATACTAGCATTGTATTTTCAATGCGAATCGATGATTCAAGACAACTCAAAGCGCGTGATTTTTCTACACCAGTAAGAGAACGCAATGCGAATTAGAAATTTTTAATTTTCTTTATTCTATACTATTTTAATTCAAAAGTACATCAAAATGAAACCAAGAAAGAAATTGATTAATTAGCAATTTTAAATTTTAAATGCTTCAAAAATTATGCATTAAACAGAATCGTTTAAAATAATCGATCGAAAACATGTTAAGCCTCACCTCATTAAAGCGAGGTAAAGATAAATGGAATTCGTTACTTATTTGTAATTATTCGTTACTATTAAGGGAAATGAAGATTTTTGGCGATAAAGTTAGTTTCGAATTAATTAATAAAAAATAATAATTAATATTTGAAAAAACTGCATTAACATGAAATGTCATCCACTATAAGTTTTTAAAAAAGTGGATGAATAAAAAGTATTTAATTAACGATTGAAAATTGAACATTATATATAGAGAGAGGGTGAGCTAATAGTAGGAATTAAAAAAAACAGGGCATATTACTTCTCTTTAGCGAAGAAAGTGTAGTAATAAGATAAAAAAGAAAAACCTGCTAATTGCTATAAATAGCAAAATCAGCAATATTTATTTTTTATGCTCCGCAAAAAATAGTGTTCGAAACTTCATGATTTATACACATTAGAATTCTTTTTTACCATGCAATAGAATTAGCAAATGATTCAGAAATAGGAACATATTAGTCCAGATGAATAGTACTTTTACCTCTAAATATATAACAGTATTTTTTAAAAGCTTACATTATTGAATTAGCTTTCCAAAACAGTGCTCTAATATAGCCCCCAGATAAAGGAAAGGAAGTTTTAACACGGTTTTTGCTTGCTTAAACAAACTATTTACTCATCCTAGAGACTAACGTCGAGCAATTGTATGCATTAAAAAGACATTATAGTGAGCTCCAGAAATTATCAATTGTTTAATCAAATAACTCGAAAAATTGGAAAATATTTTTTTACTATTATTTAAAATTTGAAAGGAAATATTTTTAAAATTATGTATAAGTATATAATATATAAAATGGTAAGTGGTAAGCATTTCATGTCAATATCTTTTTTTTTTTTGAAAATTTCAATTTTATTCCATAAAAAGTGTCAAAGAATGCCTTTTCTATTAATCAGACTTTTTAAACCACAAAATAATGAAACTAGTCACGGCTATTACTTGACATCGTAATGGTTATTGAAAAATTTTTAATTCTTGAACCCGAATTTATTCTCTGATAACGGTTCGCTCAAGAGCATTACTTTTTAATGCTTTCGGGAATAAATTGCTATAAAATAAATCTTTTTTTTTCTAATTTAAATTTTCATCGCTTGATTTTGAAAATCTATCATTAACAAAATTTTTGAAATTTTAGAATTACATTTTTTTTTCGATCCATTAGCTCTGACTAGATCAACTTTCGTAGTCATCTTTCAAAGACGCTAATATTTTTTTTAAAAGGAATATTTCAAAAAATAATGCAGATATCGACTTAAAATTTTATCATTTATTCATTTTTATTTAATATACGCTATTATAAAATTCCATTATTTAGAACTGTAAATTAGAATTTTAAAATCTAAGTTCTATGAAGGTCTTAAAAAGCATGATATACTTTCAATAATTCAGCGATAAAATGTTTCTAAATAAATACTTGTCTAAATACTATAAAGGAAGAAATAAATTTCAATTCAAGATATTTATAAAGAGAATTTAATGTCTAGCTATAATTTACATTTTCAAGGCACTTTAGAATTTTTTTTAATATTTATGCTGAAAAACATGTTTAAATGCTGATGATTTCTTTAAAGGAAAAAAAGTACTATTATTTTGCTAAAACAAAATAATAATCTATAGCGGTTGATTATTATATTGAAACGAGCTAAACTTCTGTGATTAACTGTCCGTCCATCAAATAAATAACTTTGTTTTAATGGTTCAAACCAATTTTAAATGAATTGGACATAATACCAACAACAAAATGAAGTTATAATTTAAATTATACTCACCGAATGAAAATGAAACATTTTGATTAGTGAGAAATACATGCAACGTATAAAAATTGTGGCAAACAAAATTGGTGAAATCTATCTACTTATTCATGTTAGAGACGGTATCAAGATTTCGTTTTGCTATGTCCCTGAACAATAGAAAGGGACAGCCAACCGCTGATGACGTATCCAGAAATCACGAGATTTAGAATGAAATAAAAATTTGCCAAATCCTTAGTAGTTTAATCATCATATTCTCTGGTGGGGTTATTATGTAGGTAACAGACAAGGAAATAAAGCTTGATATTTGCTATTAAAGGAATAATTGGGAATATATCGACATTAATTACATACCTAAGGGCTACGGTTGTTAAGAAGAAATAAAATTTGGATAGCACGATATAGTGATTCAAATTGCACGACTATTCTTTTATGTTTTTTATTATTATTTTAATCATATGGGTCTCTCCTAATTATGCCAGTCCTATTTTGGCTATTTTTCGATTTTCTTTTTCTAACATACTTGGAAAAAAATCAGGGTCTTTAAGGAGTCATCTGTTTAGCGCTCCAGGGCTGCAAAGTGATAGCGCGTAATTAGAGCCCTGATGTGTACTTATGAGGAGAAAGATATCCGCAACAGCCATCATCATTTCGGGATACTTTCTTTCTTCTCGGTCCAACTTAGTAGGAGAAATAAGTTTTCTTCTGAACAGTGGTGATTCGGATTTTGCATTAATAGTTGATCACTTAAAAGTTCCATTAGATAGTTTTACAGAACAGTTTGCTTTCACCTTTCAACTGTAAAAATCTCTCCATTATAAAATTAGTTGTACGAAAGATGAATGTGAATAAGATCGATAAGACTGTTGAATATTAAGCATCGTATGTTGACAGCATTTTAACAGAAAAAAATATTATGAGATTTTTGGTTATAAAATAATAATTGAACCTAAAGATTTTCATAAATTTGCTGGCCCGAAAAGCCAATATAATTAAAAGCTATGTTTTATATAATAACATTATTTCCGAACGATATCCTCTTTCGTACATCATTGTTCAAAAAAAATATTAAATTGACGGCTGACTATAATCAAAATATCATGAATCAATGTGTCCAATAAGGAAAATTATAAAAATGTTTAATGCATATTGTTTATTTTTTTAATAAATTAATGAAATGAAATAAACAATGTGTTTTTCCTTCTTTTAAAGCTTTAAAATATTAATTTATTAAATAACATTTTTAATTTACAGTAAATATTTAAAGAAGTTCTACTTCGGTAAATATTTACGTATTAAATATCGTTAGATTAATTTTTTGTCAATTATTTGCTTTAAACGTTTCTGTTCAAGTTGCTCCACAGATATCAAATATTCTTTTTCGTATTTAAAAAGTTTTAAAAAAACCCATTGTGGTTTGAAGAACGTTTCAGTGCAATAACTCAGAAATGAGTTTCCAACGTCTGTTATATATTCATTTTTCATTTTTAGGGCTACAGTGCGACCTAAATTCAACTCTCCAAATTAAATGGCATAGTCACCTACGAAGTTCAAGTATGTCAAATCAGAACACAATAAAAGTTCTGATTCAAACAAATTTTAAGCCAGATCTCACTATGGACTGACCTTATTGATTTCAGGTCAGTTTTTGCTCTTACAGAGTTTCCAAGAATTTCTTACTTGTATTATTGGCGACCTGTGGTGACGCATTTTTAAACAATATGCATTAAACATTTTCATAATTTTCCAGATTGGAAAAATTGATTTATGATATTTTGATCCTGACGAAAATTTATTTTAGCATTTACAGCATTTTTATAGTCAGCCGTCAATTTAAACTTTTTTTAAACAATGATGTACGAAAGATGATATAGTTCGGAAATAAGAGATAACCGAATATTGGCTTTCAAATTTCTGATTTAGAAGCTGAAACGGTAAATGAAGATGGTTAGAGTGAACCTCTGCAATCCCAATATGATGCTTTAAACTGAATCAGAGTTCAATCTGGACATGTTATTAGCTTATCTGCAATGAATGCAAATACAAACGGTATATTTGTTTGATGAAATAAATTAAGCCACATTCAAAAGCCCTAACCAAATCTTCTCAGAATCTAACGCCAGCAATAGTCCTGTATGTTGGAATAAATTAGTACATTCAAAGCGCTCAGCAATCAAAGAGCGATGATGTATAGACTTTTAAAGTAAAGACAACTTTCGAAATTCGCCATTAATGGCAAACGTGGGATAATGAATGAGAAAAGGAAATGATGTTGAGGAATAGAAAGCGATTTAAAATGTATTTAAATATAAGAATATTAAACTACATAAAATTACGTAGAAATAAATGTTTTGATTTTGACGTTTGAAATCTAAATAATGATGCAATTTAAAACTGTGCCAACCGTACTATTTTATTTTTAGAAATTGATTTCTTTCTTGTATAATGAAAAGGATTCGAGTGGAGCGAGCTCATGTATCATTTGCACACCCCCGAATCAAGAATGCCGTTTCAAATTCATTGTTATTCGAATGTATAATTTATTATATCAAACAATTTGATAGAAAACGCACTTTTTTACGCAATACATTTGGTAATTTTTTCCGTAGAGTTTGACAAATAAAATTTAATATATTGTATTTAAAAAGTTATTTTAAGATTGATGGATTAAAAGTAGAAGCGTTTAGGAAATAGTGATTTGCTGACACATTAATGCTGTTCAAAAACATCTGACTAGAAAAAAGAAATTTTACTTACTCCAGTATGCTTTGATTGAAAGGATTTAAACTTTTAGAAATTTCTAAAATAAAATTTCTTGATGCCTCTTTTTTCAAAAGATGATTAATGGATCCGAAAATCTCATGTGGTCCAGGCACTGTTGATAAATTTTCCCAAGATGGCATAGGAAGATAAATTTTTCTCTAGGGGATGTATTTAAAACTATTTGTATTATAAATTTACCACATTTTCTCCCATAAACTATTTGTTCCGATTTTATTTTAATTAAAATTAAATTTTGATAAAATGAAGTTTCTGACTTCTCTTAGTAAATCCAGTAGCATTCTAACTTAGATATAAAAGCGATTGGCGATAGCTTATCTATAATTGATTTGCTTGAATACAGTAAAAAATATATTTCTTGAAAATAGGCTCATTTGAAGTATATAGTAAAGTTTGCTAGTGTTGCTAAAAATTGGAAATTATTTCTATAACATAATATTAAAAAAATTATACATTATAAATCAGTTTCTATATTTCCGGTAGAATCATAGAGCAGCGGATTTCAATTTATAAATAAATTCCTTAAATACAAATAAAACAAATATCTAATTAATTTAATAAGGTATACATAGTTAAAGTTTATAAAAAAGCGTCAAATTTATTAATTGGGTAAATAAAAAAATTAATCTCTATAATGTTGAAAAATATGATTTACCAATTTAATAATCATTAGTGAAGTTAGTAAATTCTCTCATGATACACAAAATAATTTAAGACAGGAATTCATTGCGCATATCGTAGGAAGATGAAGTACAGTTAAAAGGCAGAGGAATAAGCATAAGATAGATAAAATTAATAAGCAATAGAAGTAGTATGAATAGCTATGTTTTTTACATGACTATAAAATCCTCTTAATTCATTGAATTATTCTAGTTACTAAACTCTATATCCAAGCAATTCACACTCACCATAGTATGAAACAATGGCATAAAATGTGGTACATTTTCACTTGTTCGTTTGTTTGTTTTCTAAAATTTTCCGTTATATTCTTTCCTTGCAATCTATAAAATAACAAACTTAAATTTAAAATTTAAGTTATCTTCACAAAGCACAGTCTTCAATCGGTAGGACATTATTTTTTGCTTGCATCTATGTTTTAGAGCTGCATTTAACTAGATTACTGTTAGCATATCAACTATAACAAATGTGAAAATCTTAATTATACTTAAGTGCAGTAATTTTCGCATTTTTGAAAACAACAGTTAAAACTATTTAATGGGAACGTTCAAGAAAAATTGGTTGAGACACGTACTGAAGTATGCATCGGGATGCTTTTTATGGATTTCTGATAAAAGCAAGAGCATTTTGAATGCCAACGCTTTGTTCCTTTAAACAAGAATTACGGATTTAATTACATTGCGATTCGTAAAGAAGGTGGACTAAATGAATAGTTCATTTTATCAATAAATTAGTCGTTGACCCATTTAATTAAGGTCCTAATTTGTTCATAAACATTTTTCAAAAACCCTTGCTCA
>JAOUZG010024636.1:648542-705324 GCA_026289955.1 Argiope argentata | reverse complement strand
ATATAGATATAGATATAGATATAGATATAGATATAGATATAGATATAGATATATATAGATATAGATATAGATATAGATATATATAGATATAGATATAGATATAGATATAGATATATATATATATAGATATAGATATAGATATATATATATATATGATTACTCAAAATATTTCCTGCCCTATTTTCGAGTCACAATTAATTTATCTGCTTCCTTTTTAGTTTATAACGAAATTTGATCGCTGAGTTATAAAACTAGATTTAGGGGCCAATTTAAAATATGATATTTATAATAATAAAATTAGTTTTGTGTACCAGAATTAAGTTTTCCACTTTCTTATCTATTATTGTTTTTGGTGTAGAACTTAGAAACTTTTGCACATTATAAAAACTAGAATAATAGAAAAAAATATTGAATAGACTTAATATTCCTTTCCCGTACATACTTTTCAAATGATCTTAAATGGAATAGACCACAGGATAAATATTATTTTAATAATTAAAGGTTTTTTGATGCCTTGACGAGAATGATTTTTTGTATTAATTATTATGCTTTAAATTGAAAGTAGTTTTAATCTCTTTTTGACCCTTGGAAAGATTATTTCCCACATACACGATCTTACAAAATATGCTTGAAATGCAATGGGGTAAGGAAGAGCACCTGTACATGCGTACAGAATGGGATTCAGCCTTGTGCGTTGCAACATGCTTCTCATCTTTTCATTGCAAATAATCACCATTCAATTTTTTTTACCATAAATGGTTTCTTAAAAGTTGTACTTCCCACCCTTGACAATTCAACGGTAATATAAATGATAAAATTAAATATATTTTCGTAAAGGCTATTGCATATTTGTCAATAAAACATAAAATAGGGGAGATATTCAAAAGAGAAACAAACAAATGAAAGGGTTGAAATATGACTTTGAAGAAATTTTGAAAATTACAGCTCCTCGACGGATCTTTAACAATTGCATCTTAGTGAATTGTTTTAACGATAATATTTTTAGAGGTTGGTTGATAGTGATAAAGCCCTTTTAACAATATACTTAATCTCTTAAATATAAGTTTACATAATAATGAGCTTGCATTATTATACATTCAATTGCACTTCCACATATGTTAAATATATTCATGTTCTCTTTCAATATTACTGCTTTCCTTTCTTTTTCCATTATTGAGTAATATTAATATTTCTTATATTTAGAATTATATCTTACGTGGAATAAAAAAATCTTTTGAATTTTCGAAGGTTAAGGCTTTATTGTTAGACCATATATTTAGATTTTATCTTTGATCTGTATCTTTTAAATTTGATCTGATGTCCATATTAACAAACAATTTAATCAACTGTCGTATTTATAGAATATATTTTTATCTTATTAAGTCTAATTTTTTCAGCACTTCCACTATGGCTGCCTTCAATGAGTTTGGACAATTTTATGATAAACTAGATGCAAATAGAATGTTCTTGGCATTTAATCT
The DNA here is from genome assembly GCA_026289955.1 of Argiope argentata. Lineage (NCBI taxonomy): Eukaryota > Metazoa > Arthropoda > Arachnida > Araneae > Araneidae > Argiope > Argiope argentata. The sequence continues at coordinate 703,843 of JAOUZG010024636.1, read as the reverse complement.
ATTTTTAAATAGGATATTTAATTTTAATGGACCATATTTAATTTTATGGATCAGTAGTATGAATTTTTATTACTTTATTTTTATTATTCCCTTTTCGGTTTCACGCACTCAGATCCACTGCTTGCCTGTACATTAAGATTATTATCTTATGTTAAAAATATAAAATGCTTTCTAATTTAATATTTTTTTATTTACATTGATAAACGTATACAAGAGAAAGTTTAAAAATTTGGAATAGTTTTTATTCGATAATAGTCAGTTCATGGATGATTTATTTGGCTGCAGTTTCAATCGTAAATTTCTAACTCAATAAAGAATGCTGCCAACTTTAAATAAGCTTAAAGCAGCAATGAATGACTTTCTCTCCCTGCTATTGGATATATTTTGATTCTACTGCCTTCGACTTTGCGTTACGCTACTTTACTACAATGCGAATTTGATTTATTTAATACTTCTATAACGCTGCCATTTCAAATGTGGTCATATTGACACAAAAATACTTTTCGACAAATTCATATTAATTTTTATGCCTCATGTTTCTTCACTCGAACTAAATTATAATATACAGTTTGAATTTCTTTTGAATATACTTGTACAATCAGGGAAAATATCTAGCGTCATTTCATTTCTAATCATTTATTTAAAGATATTCTAATTTGATATAAGTGAGAAATACTTGAGATATTCAAATTAATCGTCATTTCGTAAACGAGCTTCCGATCGTAAAATTTAAGGTGGCAACACTTTTTTGCAAATACAAATTTGGAATGATCAGTCGAAAATTCAAATATTTTGTACGGGAAGAAGAAACAACAATTAAATATAAATAGAACCCTGAAAAAATTTGAAATCTTGAAAATTAATGGGATATCACTTTGGTTACAGAATATATAAAGATTTAAGAAAAAAATACGGAAACTACATTCATTAATCAAATTTATGTGATGCTTTTCCAAGCGTGTTTTATTTTTAATGGACTTGCTTTATTCCATTGTTAATTGGGGAGATAATATCTCACTTCTGCAAACAAAATCAAAGGTAGTTGCAGTAAAATGTATTCCTTTTTTCTGGATTTAAATTCCAAAGAAATTTTCCTTGATGTAATTAATTAAAAGTCAGATAAAATTAATATTGAAACAGCGAATGGATAAGTGCTTACATTTCTGAAAAATTTAAGTAAAATGTTGTAGAAATAACTTCGAATTAATTTTTTTAGCTCCCTCTTCTCTGATTTAAGCTTTTTTACATTTGATAAAATCTAAATATTTCCACAAATACTCGAATCTGTTTTGGCCAATATTAATTAATTATTGAATCCTGTTGAACAATATAAAGGGATGATACATTTCAATGCTTTAACGCTAGAAAAGGTGACTACTTGTCGCAGATCTTCAATACGGATTTTTTTTGTCCAAAATTTAACTAAAATAATTTTTTTTTAATATTACAGAATTTTTTGTCCAAAATTTACGTATAAAAGACTACATCAGTACATAAATTGAACATAAATAATTTCGAAACTACACTTTTATTATAAAAAATAAGTAGATATTATTAACGTTTTTTATTATTTTATTCAAATATTAATATTATAGATTCTTGAGACCTATATTTTCCCTTAAATTTAGCGTCAGATCAATTATCAAAAAGCTATCCTGATTTTTTTCAATGATTGAATTCAATCAGTTATTTGGCTTTCGGTATATAATACCCAAATCCATCAACATTTTAATCTATCTGTTCAACCGAGAAAGAAAAATGACTTTTTTGAGGAAAATTATCCTTTCGCCAGCCTCAAGAAACCGTCCCCCTCTGCGAGTATGGCGACTTCTCTTAGATCGAGTTCTCTTCAGTCAGCATGCGTATTAGCAAGGCAATCTCGATCCTATCTTATCAAACCAAAAAATATCAGATCAGAATTGGTGATAGAGATACATTTTTAAATATATTAAATATAATTGTTCCAAAAAGAAAACTGAAAGAAATTACTACAAGAAATTATTAACACATAAAAATGAATTTCTAAAAACAAATATTGAACAAAAATTATTTTTATAATTATTTTTTTCGCTGGTGTAATTTTATAACAATTTCTACTTTTAATGAAATAATGGCAATAGATCTAATGATAGATATGCAACTCCAATATTATTCTGCATGAATCAATTTGAAATCGTTAAAAAGACACTCTTTTAGAAAAAGAAGTCCTCCGTCAGAGCTTCTGAAATAGTATCAAACACTGAAGCTCTAACGTCCTCCTTTGTATTGTATATGCTTAATAAAATAAGAGAGTAGGAAATAAAGGAAGTTTCTTCAAGCGAATCACTTAAAATGAATGTCAAGCCTTAAGATTCTTTGGCATTTCTACATTTTAGAGTTCTTGGAATTCCACAGTCTCTCTCCAAAAACAAATAGAACATATGCAACATGTAAATACATGTAGAATTATGTCAGAGCATGTGTCAAAAATTACAGATGAAAAAATGTTAGAATTTGGAATTCCTTTGCATTTGGAATTGCATTAACAAATTAATGCGTCTGGGTCATGATTTGGAGGAATACACTTAATATAATTCTGCCTATCTATATTTTTATGCGACTAGATACTCATCAGAAAACTAGAGAAAAAGTTGCTGCTCTTTGTGCTAGAAATAAAACCAAAAACTTAGATTATATTTTAGGTATATTTATTTATAGTATCCCTAAGTAACGTAATTCAATTTATTTCGACAATCCTGATTGGATTAAAACTTTTAATAAAGCTCCGTTACACTTGCCTAAATCTTTATGTAATATTTTATCTTTATCTTATGTAATATTTTAATTAACATTATTATATTAAAAGTAAGCTTCATCAAATCAAAAACTGGGGCTAACAAATCAGCGAGCTTAAGTTATACAAAACGAGTCGTCATTTAGTTTAAAGTAATTACAGCACGCACGTAATAATGTGGCAGCAGTCTCAGATATTATCAAAAGTAAATCCATTCACTGATAATCAAAATTTGAAAAATATGAAATTAAGATATTACTTTTTAGAACACGTAAGTCAACTATTTGTGAAAATTTTAAATCATTAAGAAGGTAAAAAAGTGAAAAACGATCCCGAAATTTCTTTTCTGCAGTTATGAAGTAAGATAACTGAAATAGAAGTGAGTAAAAGTAATTTCGATCTGTTTTTTTAACAGACTATCTACAATTTCCTCATCTTCTCCATTATTCTTGGAATCGGAAAGAATCGTCCTTAAAAGAGTCAAATTCGCAGAACCTACTTCACATACATATTGGATTGGAAATTTTTTTTCGAAGAAATCTAGCTTCTTTGCTCGTATCTGTAGTACACCGTCAAATTTAGCAAAAGGAAGGAAATCTTTCCCGATTTGAATAAAATGGCTCTGTTGCGTGTTTTCAGCCATTTTTAACTTTCTTCAAGTTTTTTTTACTAAGCATCTGCTGCCTTCAACTTTCAGAAGGAAAAGGAATTTTCAACTTTTCTTTTCATCAAATGTCGTGAATAATTCAATGAATACGGAACTGGTCCTCTCTTATTACAGAGTTTTTATTCGCATCTTTCGCCCCTCTTTGAAAACTAATCCACTTGGTGAAAACGCACCGACTCGCTCAATTTTACAGTTATATAATAAATTTATTTTAGATATTTATGAAAGTAATAATGTTTAAATACTTTATAATACAATTAGTTTTTAAAATTTTAATTTAAAATTTGAATCTTAAATATTAACTCATTAAAAGACTTCAGTCACAATTCAGTCTAATTTAATGATTGAATTAATCAGTTCTGTTCATCTAAAGTAGTGGTCGGCAAACTTGTTAGTCAAAGAGCCAAATACTAACATTACAACGTTAAAAAAATTAGGAGCCAGATCTGCTTGTTAAGTAAACTTTTATTACACTAAATAAGTAGTAAACTAAATAAAACCAAATTTCATACAATAAATATTTATTAATACGAACAATGAGCCGCACTTAAGGAGCCAAAGAACCACATGCGGTTCCTGAGCCGCACTTAGCCCACCACTTATCTAAAGCATCAATATAAGAACTCGCAACCAGCACCTTCAACCTGTAACTAGATAAATGAATTTCCTCAGGCCGGTAAAAACAGAGTCAAAATGACTCCACTTTGTCTTCTGTAAACAAAATTGAAATTTATTTTTGAAAAATAATACATTCTATTAATCCTATACTTATCAATAAGATTAAAATTGCTAAATGTTATAATAGTAAATGTTGGAAAGATGTTATATGAAAAACATAGTCAATCTTTTAATAAATATTTACTTTATATAAATATTACAGAATTACTCTAATGTCCATAATTATTTGAATTTAACAAAGAGGAAGAATACAATATTTTGAAATATTATTCGAAAAATACTTCTTTATTCTTTTACCATTATTCAAATTAAAAAACGTTTCAGAGACATGGAGTCGAACTCCATAAATAACAACAAAAACTTTTAAACGAATGTGTTTATATTTAGACTTTTGCCAACATACTGCTAAAAGAACAACTTGAAAGTACTGAGGAGATGGTTGTATTCAAGGATAAAATACCACGTGATAATCAGAGCCAATGAACTACTCGAGATAATTTTGACTCCCCTCTCCGGTTACGGTTTAAATCAATAAAAAATTATCCGACTGGAATTGAACACTATAATACCGTATAAAAATAATTAAAATTTTTATATAAAATAAATCTATTTTTGATAATATATCTTTTGTATCGTTAAGTACAATCTGTTGCATAGGTAATACAGTAGTTCTCTACTATACTTCACTTTCGATGTAACAGTCGTGACCCTATTCATTTCGAAGTATATTTCCCAAGGTCCTTCTTGGGAGTCATTATTAGATATTATTTTGAGAGTCATTTATTTTCTGTTTTGACGGTCAAGTACTTAGTTTTGTCTGTCTGTTTCTTCCTGTGAAATGTGGAACATAATAAAATAGCTGTTTCTGAACTCTTCTGCTCTTTTCATCTAACTCATAAAGAATTTATAGAGTTTCGTCCCTGTACAATATGCTCTGACCCGAATAAGAGAAAACGGCATTCTTTAAATGTGACATACTTTAGAGTTTTTATAAATGATTGACTTCTGTAAATGAAACTCTATATAAAGGAACATAACTAAATAAGAGAAAGATACGGGAACGGGGTAATTTGTCTTCTTTTGACATCTAAAAGAAAGAAGAAAACGTTCTCTAGTTTTGTAGAACTTTATTTCACGTCATCTTTCTTTACTGCTGGTCTCGTGACAGATTCCCGGACTGAAAAGTAGTTAACAATGTATGTTTCATGCCAAAAAATTGTTGATGCTATTTAGGAAATAGTAATTATTTTTTCTGGTAATTTAATAAATAGTTTATAAATCTTTGATTTCAAAAGGTTTCGAGAAATAATTTGGACCACTTCAGTGTTACTTCAGAAATGACCTTTTATTCATAGATTTGATTTTTTTACATACATCTTTTTAATATAAATAAAACCGCATAATATGAAAAAATATTCCTGAAATAATAAAGTGTAATTCCAGTGAATGAACTTCATTGAAGCAATTCTTCCAATTTCAAACCAAAATTCCTAGATATGAAAATATAAAAAATCTGAATTTAGAAATTAGTTATTGTTTCCCAAAATTTATTTATTGCTATATATATTGACAAAATATCCTATGAATTTGATTTTTTCAATGGAGACGATCTAAATGTAGTGAAAATTCATAAAAAAAGTTTTAACCAGAAAGAAGGAAACAAGCCTTGAAATTGCTTACAGTGAAGCACTTTTCAACTGAAAACAATTCGAATTCAGTTCTTATAATTATTTTTAATGCTGCCTTCACTTTTTTTTACATTTCATTTTATATATATGCGGGAATCTAGCCAAAATCTTCCAAAAATGCTAGACTCTTCAGATAGCGCGGTTTTAGTGATGTGATGTCTAGGGGCTTTTAAATATTTGCGAGTTAGTTACTAAACCAAGATTAAAGCAATGCAAACGAAGGATGACTTCTTTAAAAAAAGAATTTATTTAGAGTTAAAGAAAAATATTTACAAGGGGGAGTATTTACAAGGAAATATTAAAAGAGTTAAAATTAAATAAACAAAAAATTAATAATAACAGATATTAAATAAACAGAAAGTTAGATTATATCCTCTAGGGCGACGTTAGAAGTAGCAAAAGGTACACTAGCTTTGCGAGCGAGAACCGCTGACGCGTGGGTAGGTCTGTACCGAACCGTTGTTGAGTAGCCTCTGCCCAAATATTAATTGGGCAGTTTTTCAAAAGCTCGATAGATGGCGTTGTTCTGGAATGTTTTATTAAAAGTATCGTCCTCTGGGAAATGATCTAACCTTTTATAATTCTCGCTGTGATTTACGTCTACCATCAGATGTTGACAAAATAAAAGTGAAGGCAGATGATGGTTAAACAAAATAGCTTCGTGGGATATCCAACATATATGTAGGTTTTTCAGTAACTAAATATTATTTTTGTTAATTGTAAAAGCTGGATCGTTTTTCGTGGAACAAACGTTATTTAACTACAACCCCAACTTTCTAGAACAGTGCCATCTGCAAATGTTGGTAAGAGAACGCGACGTGTCCGCCGAAGCCAGAGGCAGACTAACTTCTGATCTGATAGTATGCTTTAGCGCCGTGCGCGTCACTTTTTCCAATAAAATTCCCACTCCTCTAGAGAGGTTTAATTAACTCCTTTAATTCTTTTCTTTCTAATATATTACCCGAATAATTAACAGCACTCCTGTTCTGTTGAGAACGATCTAGGTTATTGTATTAGCATGTATTCACCCCATTTCAAACTCTTTGTAAATATTTTCCCTCTCTACATTAAGTAAATGCTTATTTCATTTGGAAATGACTCCACATTACTTTACTTGCTCCACATCTTTAATTTGTGATTGTTATGATAGGAGTATTTCAGAGATCTTTAACCGTAAAGTGCCTTGGACACCTCTGCCATAAAAACCATCCTCTTATCTTATTCTTTGACTGCTTTCTTTGACCGGAAACCTATATGTATGCATTGGAAATGGCGAGATGGAATTTATAAAAAAAGATTAACCTCGAATTTCATTTGAAAATATTCTTAATAAATAAATAACCTTAATCTTCGTTGTAGTTCTTTGGACAAATGAAACGTGGAGGTCATGGTTATGAATATGCTCTCAGATTTCGAACCTCAGATTCACAGTGAAATGTTCGGTTATTTCTGGCAAGTACCATTTTAAGCTCCTCGCAAATAATATATTCAGATTACAGCTTCTTTAAATTGCAAATTTCAATTTTACTTTGCAAATCTTTTTTAACCGCCCATTTAAATTTTGTACTGATTGCCTTGAAGGAAGTATCACTATTTTAAGTGATTTTCACTTAATTTTTAAAAACCAGTATGTAAATATATTTAATACATTCCTTAACTAATATTTTATTATTCGTACATACTAGTTCGGTGACGTATAAAAAACTATGCTTGATAAAATTATGTAACTAAATTAGAATTTCAGGACAACTTTTACCGTAAACCTTAGTTGTCATCAGTCATTTGAGAGCGAAAATAATAAAAGAAAAATCAATTTTTATCAATTCACTTTAATAATCAACGGAGAAAAACAACATATTCAAATTTTTTGGTAAATTTTATCCTATCTTAACGATGTAACTCTCTATTTTCCCTTTCAATAAATAAATCAGAAAGTTAATTGGAACGAATTTACGATAGTATCAGATTGCTTTGTTTTATTTGATAAATTGCTTTTTCATTCGCAAAAACATCTGGAGGCTTCAACTAAAGATTCGTTGAGAGACACACGAAATCCTTTTGAGAGACATTTCCTGCGAATGATGTTGCGACTCGGACAGGATGAGGTCTTGCCATGACCGATCGACATCTCCTGATCTATTGGAGAAAGTGATCTCCCGCAACAACCAAATCCATCATCTATTTGACATCTCGACACGTAACTTCCAACACTAGGGATGCCAATGATTCTTTCTTTCCTTAAAAATAGAATGACAGGTTCATTTCCTAAAATCCAGTTTGTTTCTTATCTCTACTACTAATAAAGAAACAGTGCGTTCGACCACTCCACTGTATGTTAATTCCCAAAGAAGGCGGACTGCTTTTTCCTAGAACTGATAAATTTAACGTATGCATGTTTTATGTAGTAAGAATATGCATATTGGATCCGGTTTTTAAAAAATGTTAATTAGAATTTAAATAATTTAAAAATTAAGCGAAATTCGACTGCTTTTCATTTTGACTTTCGAAAATAAATATTCCAGCAAATTAATTTTCACATTATCTTAAAAATTCATAGTTTTAACGATAAATCTTTTTTCCGTACAATTATTTTTCAATTTTTAATTAATTTTGAAAAGATGTCAAAAATTTAGATTAAAATATGTAACATTGATACTGCTAAATTTCAATCTGACAATTTTCAATGGTTTGCTGATAGAAATATGAAGATTTATCTTATTTTTCCATATTATGTATCTTTCAATATCTCCTGATTCAATGAAATTTTCGAATAATCTGACAATTACAGCAATACTTTTAACTTCAGAAATGAGCAGGGATTAATATATTTTTATGATGTCAGAACATAATATTTTTTTGGTTTTCTGGTATAACTAAAATCCGTAGGCGAAAAATAAACATTTTAATGCGTAGACGAAAAATAAAAATTTTATCTTCTCGAGTATCTGAAAAAAAAAATCAACTTTTGATAACGTGTTGCCATTGCACTTACAAAAATTTTGATGAAAAAAATAAGTTAAAAAATAAGTGATTATATGACATGAAATAAATAGGAAATGTGATATTTTTTTAAACAATAAGTGCGAGATAAAGTTTTTGATCATTTGCAGTACTGTTACAAGCGGGCGAGCGGCACGAAAACTCGCCAAAGTTGGCGACGTTTGGCGAGGAGCCTCGCGCCAGCTTGATTGGTTTGGCGAAAGGAATAGTCTAGTAGCCGCTAGATTGTGCACGTTGTTTTGAGAATTTTCACGAGATTCAGGTGCACGCGCTTTTCGGCTATATAAGGACGAATAGCCGGAGCGAGGAGTTAGTTGAGAGTTTGCTCTGAAATAAAAAGCGTCTCGCTGGACTAAAGGATTTGTGAGCTGTGTTTGCGTTTGCTGTTAACGCTGTGTTATTGAGCTCGCTGTGATTAACTGTTGCTGTGCTATACGATAGCTGTTTTGTAGTCTGTTTTTATCGTGCGTAAGACTTGAATTTACGCTGTAATTGACTGTTGACTGCTGAATTGTACTTATCTAAAATTTTTACTTTATCAATTATCCTGTAAATAAATGTAAATAAATTTGTTTGTGCTGTCCTCATACAAAGTCCATTCAATCCGAACCCGCTAAGCATAAAAACGTAACAATACTAACGTGACTCATTCAATGATATCATTAAAATGAATAAAAATATAACTCAACTTGCATGCGTATGTGGTGCTTGACCGCTCAAGAAATGATGTTCTGATACGATACATTGACATATGCAAAGCGGATTTCATTTTAATTGTATATTTTTGCACATTTTTAAACACTTCTATTGAATTTCTCTTTTACATTTTAATATGTAAATGAACCGTCTTAACATGATGCTTTGTTTTCTTACGGTAGCACGTTAAAATATTTTTTTTATTAAATCGGAGAAAATTTTACTGAATTATCTTCATAAATTATAATTGATTTTTTGTAATGCATTATTAAAATTTTGTTAAACGCAAAATATTTATTGAAATTAGCATAGTAAATATGGCCATCTTAGGCAGCTAGTGCAGAAATAAATCATATTGACCCCCGATTCATTCGGGGGATTTAACTCTTTTCTAAAGACAAAGGCTAACTCGTAGAAATGGGAAAAATTTAGATGCATAAAAATTGCTACGAAAGCACATCAATCTTCGTTTCTTATGAAAAAACACATAATTAGGAGGAGAATGTCTTTCATTTTATGAAGCAAGCACTTCTCACACACATTAGTATTTCAACTTAACACATTTCAAAATTTATATTTCTCTACTAAATAATACAAGGAAACTTAGACAGTTAAAGGAAAGTGAAAATAAAACATCATACACAATAAAAACTTTTATATCTGATCTCAATAATATCCTTTTTGATTCATAGGACATTAACATACGAGAAAAATTCAATCTTTAGTAATTAGTGTAATTTACGAGATGATTCAGATGTTATTGAAAAGTAAATGTTCAAAATTTAAGAAAGAAATTTTGAACGAGAGTCAATGTAACAGAAACATCAATTGAATCGCATATTTTATTATCAGTATGGAAAGGCAGGAAACTTTCTTTGAACGGAGTTACGGAATCTGACCGAGGCACTTTGATATTTTGGATCAATTCATCCCTTTCTCTTGTGCTAAGCGCGAGGGATCGAATGCACTTCTCGCCTGTTTTGATCGCTGAAGACATTCCCTCAGAGAGATTTGGTGAACAGGGCAGTTTTCTAGCACTTCCCAAAGGTTATCCAAACATGCATTTGCTCCATAGCCATGTGAGCGGATTTCTCTCATGTATAAAAACCTCTCAAAAAACAAAAGGTGTCATTGCGAGTTTTGAGGGAATGTGGGGAATGTTAATTCCGATAGTGAAGCTCGAGCTTTCCAGCATTCTGAGAAGCATGAATTTAAGGGGTCCTAGAAATCAAAGATTAACAATCAAAATACGTTTATAAAAAAAGAGAGAATGTACTATTTCGCTAGCTAAGATTGTATATATGTATGAATATCTGCTTCAAATAGAATAAAAACTATTATATTATTTAAACTATTTTAAGAAAGACTAATTGTAACCCAAGATTCTTGCTCTCTCTCTATATATATATACTCTTTCTTCTCTTTCAGAATTTAACAAATTTTTATGTATTGCAAGCAGCGGTAGATTTAAGAACTTTCCCCCAGTAGGCTCTACACATATCCCTTTCTTGGTAGCTGGGAAAATCGGTATCACATTTAGACACAATATTTATAAATGTAATTCTATAAATTTACATTCTCTACTAAACATTTATAATTGCAATTTTACATTTACAAATGTAATTTTATAAAAGTAATTCTATTAATGTGGCATTTAATATTTTAATTATTCATTTTAATTGTATTATTTAGAAACTTTTGGAAACTATGTTTCTCTCATTCTATTTTTTTCTGAAGTAAATTATAGAAAAAATAATGAAAAAAGTAAAATATACTTAAAATTTATACTATTATCTATTTCCTTATTCTAAATAAAAATATTATTTAATTTTTATAATTGATTATAAGAAAATAAAGAATTTCAAGCAAATATGAAATTAAAAATTATAATTTTATTTGAACATCCAGTGATATATAATCAAGAATATGAATAAATATTATACACGATTATTTGTATAAATAATCCATATCAGATAACGTACGTGCCACAAAAATTCTTATAAAAAGTATTATCGAATAGTAATAGTTAGCGAGAACTTTCAACAAATTAAACTTATAATGTACATTCAGATTGATAAAATGAGCCTTTTTACATCTAAAGCAGGAGATAATAACCATAGCTGCTATACATCGAAAAATTATATTTCCAATTTTGATCCAAACATCATTATTTAATCCAATACTTCGCAGTTTAATAAAGTTATAAGATTAAAAAAAATGGTCATCAAACAGAAAGGTCAATGGAGTGGCAAAATAGGCTTGACTATCGCTGTAACGTTTTGGCCGGGGCTACTGGTGAGTTGGGCCGTAAACAAAACCAGGACTTGTAGGAATAAAAATCTATTTATTTCCAGCTATAATACATATATATTTTGCACAGTTACACCTTCTTGATTAAATATGTTACGAACACATAGGCAATTAAGTTCCGAGTTCCACTAGGGAAAGGTGCTGTGCCTCAAATAGTAAGTTAGTCTCTCTCGTAGATGAAGACGGAGGGTGGAGTTATTGAAACTTCAGCAAGATCTGGCCCGAGGTTCGGGATTTTCTGCTTGTCGATTAACCTGCTGGGTTTTGTAGAGCGTAAGGTGATGAACTGGCTGGAAGAGCAACTCAGGGGACAGCTGTTCAGCTAATTGGAGCTATTTCCAAAGCTCGGATGAGCTTTCACACTTCAGACGAGACGCTGAATGGTTCCAAAGGTTCCGATGAACTCCAAACTCCAAACTTCCAAAGGTTCCGAACGTGGGCTCGGCTACAGGGTGTGGCTGCCTGCGTACATTCCAAATTCTCTCCTGAGAATTTTCCACAGAATTCCAAGTTGAATCCTCGCTCCAATCACCAGCTGTTGCTTCGTCAGTCTGCTCCTAACACTTGGCTGCCTACACCTGGCTCTCCTCTCTCGGCTCTCTCTGTCTCCCCTTTTTTATCTCGGTCTCAAAAACCGGCCCTCGGTGGCAAATGACCAATCAGCATTATTCTCAACTTTTTTGATCATCTGACCCAAGTTACCTTTCCAATCACAAGAGAGGGGGAAACGGCGTCTAGCAAGGAGACGTCTTGGTTCCGTCTAGTCTGCATTTTTCACCTTTCACAAATTCCTCCGTTATCTGTGGTTGCTTTCCCGTGGGAACGCAATTTGATATATTCCTCCTTATCTATCCGAAAACGTCACATCGCCAAGTGGTTGATAATCATATCTTCCAAAACAGTAATCTCATAAAAATGCATTTGACTTTATTTTAAAGATCAAAAATGTTTCAATGAAATATTTTGAAACATTTTAAAAAAAAGGTTTATTGCCGTCCAATTTTCCTTCATTTATTTCTTAAACTTCATTTAATAGGCAATTTATTTTTAAAGAAGAAATAAAAATCCATTTATCAAAATATTTAATAGCTTAATTAATAATCAAAATATATAATAATTATCTGAGCTTAGCTGGAAAACAAAGACAGATAATTATTTTAATTTATTTAATGAGTATTTTAATTCAAAGCGTAGAAGAGCTGTACTGCTTTTTCTTAATACATAAAAAAATTATACAAAAATTTGCAAATTTGGCTATTACGTTGTTGTTTTTTTTCAATCGAAAAAAATTAGATAATCCAGTATACAAAATCAGATTATCACAATTCAACATGAATTCATCAACGTTATTTCGCTTTTGTTTGAAATAATTTTCTTTTTTTTCCAAAAATACCTCCAATATAATATAAGTGATCGGTTAATCAACTTCAAAAGTATAAACTGGAAATGAATAGATGAAATCAAACTATCCACCTGTCGATATTCGTGGAAAACCAATATAAATTCTTTTGTCACTCTGAATTATTATTTATTTATTAAAACTGACATAAAATAAATGAAGGTCTTTAACAAAATCAAATATTAAACATTAAAATGTTCGAATTATGGAAATAAAAAGTAATTATTGCTAATTAGAATGTCATGAAATCAAAGTAGGATTATCTTTCCCAGTATGATTTCTTTTTTCATGTTTGAAGATTTGTTTTCATCGACCTGTTTGATCGATGAAAATAAGTCTTCGAATATAAAAAAAGAAATCATTTTATAAAAGATTTCCGAGTTTTGAAACCAAATTTTGTTAAACTATTAAAACCTACAAAAATTATCGGATGAAGTAAATTAATAATACAAAAAAAAATCTTTCATTTGCTAAATATATTTTACTTTTAAGCTTTTTTTGCTTAGATATTTATTACCGAAGTTGATTTCTGAGGAACAATATCAAACCCTAAGTGCATCAATAATGGGTTTTGCCTTCCATTACATACACATCTCTAATGATATTTATCGCTTCTTCTAGTCAGCAAAAAATTGCAAAATCCTTGCTCTGCTGAATCGACTCTTTTCATAATCCAAGTCAACAGAATTTCCCCACTGACGCTTTCCTTATTGGGGAGAAAACATTTTCCGCGATTAAATTAGATAATCCAAAAGGCTAGAATACGTTTAAAAATCCTAAAAATATTCTTAATGCATGTAGGTGGAACATCTCTTTTATTCTCTTTCGCAATAAACTTTAAAAACCATTTTGCTAATGTTGGGTATGAAAATATTACAACGAGTATAATTTTAAGCAGATATAACATGAGATTTTTTTTATTTATTTTGGAAAATTTGATTTACTTTTCGAATGTCCTGAATTCAAGCGTGGCCAGTATATTTAAAAGCCGTTTAGTGTGACAGCACAGTAGTTCATTTTTTTTTTCAATAGTAAGGGATAACCCTTCTGTTTAAGGTATCCAAACACGTTCGTAGTACTTTTTTAGGAAATCTTAGTGTAGACATACTTTAACCATATTTCTGGGTTTGAGACCATTCAATATTATTATTAGGAACTCAGTACTTGAAATAAACATTAAAATGTTTTGAAAATGGACAATTAATAACATAAAATTAAGCCTATTCTTTAAAAACTACAATTGGTTTATAATAAAAACTATTACTCTCATCCAAACAAAACATACCAAAATAAACTGCATAGTTTTCTCTAGGAATGAGCTACAATCACATAGTTATAATAATAAATAAAAATTTAAGACCAATCAAAGATTTATCAGGAAATTTTTAGTAAATCTATGGCAATATTATTCAAACCGAGAGCGGCAATATTATTCAACAAATGCTCCAACATTTGAATTAAGATACAATAAAAGTTCCTTAAGAATACTTAGTATTCCTATAAAACTTTCATTAAAAAGTATTACATGCATAAATACCACTAATCTGAAATTTGAGCCCTCAACAAAGACATCTTTAGGCATAAAGAACAAAGATATATCCACAGAACACCACTGAAACGCTCAGTGGTATTTGCATTTTTCATAGAAAAAAATGTTTCGTATTTAAAACTAAGTTTGTGTCTATAAAATTTTTAACACGTTTTGGCCTTTTGAATCGCTGATTTTGGTTACTGAAATGCCCCCTATCAGTTTACCGATCATTACAAAAATATTATTTTGATTTCTAACTACCTTAGAGAATGAAATAAACACGTTTTAGATAGTCAAAGACTGATCTGATCAATAAAAGTTTTTTAATTATCATTTTTGGCAAAAATCAATGTTTACAACGTGTTCGGATACCTTAATATAAAATATTTAATGACATTTTGAGTTTTAAAAAAGGATTATAGGGCTGTGTATGATAACTCTTAAATATAAGAAAATTGTGATTCCATTTACCTTAAAGTTGTTTTTAACTATCCAATTTATTTAATAATTAATCCTTACGCCTCCTGGTCTAAAATTTTGCTGAATCGGTAAATCTCGCGAAATGAACGAAGGGATAAAAATCTGAAACACCGAAGCATTCTCATCAAGGATACCCGAAATTTCGTTCCCTACGCCAGAGCTTGTCAGAGAAATCCCCATCAGCATCTCCTAGTAAATTCACAGAAGGACAAAATCTGTCCTTGTGTTCAAAGGCGAATAAATGTGTTCAGTCTTTCGTCCCGTTATACAAATTAGAGCTCCCGTGGTGAAATAAATCCCCAAGTTTCTTCTTCTCAGCCATGCACCTGAGAAATTATGTTTCCACACACACAGTGTTTATCTGCCTTTAACAATTCCCTTTGATGAATTCAAATTAAATTTCGGGTATACATTTCTTCGCATTTAGAAGAAAGAAGTGAACTATTAAATGATTCCTATTCCCCCTCTAAGGTGATGGGGAAATGGAGATAAATGGTTTTAAGTTTCTCTTCTTTGACTTATGAAGAAAATGATCGAAATTATTTTTATATCATCCTAAAATTCAAAAAATAACTTTATATCGACATCAATTTTATTGCTGAATAGTTTTTCTTTAATTTTTTAATCTGAATCAATTTTAAAAAGTTATAAATCAAAACTAATTTTTTTATAGATTATATCAAAAATAACTTGTCAACAAAGAATTTTGGACAATTCTTTTTTGTATAACAATAAATTTTATGGCTAACAAATATATTCATTATATTTTTGCTTTTACATGAGAATAGAACAACAGACGATAGTTATCCAACGATACAAAGTCTAGTAGCTGATAAATGAAAGTGCATTAAGGCAGATACTAAGACATATTGAAGCTGAACTTCGTTTACAAATTATTAATTTTAGATTATTTATTCCTTCATAGTTTTCTAGTGAGGAAAAAAAGTTTTCACTCTCTCAACAATTTTATTTTTGGTATTTCTTGATTAAAAAATTAGCGTTTTCGAAGTACTGAAAAAATGTTTTCCCGAAATAAAATATTTCATAATTTGAAAAGAAATGTTTAAATAAAACAAAGCGAAATGTTTGATGTAATTTTTTGGCAAGGAGTTTAAAAGAAAGGAAAATTCAATACAGCCAGAATAAAAACTTCCCGCATAAATTCTTTTTATCTATAAACGGCCAAAAATTACACGAGCACATTTTCATTAAAATATTTACTAAAAATATATTGTAAGTTTAAAGAATATCATTATCTTCAGAAAAACATATCAAATATATTTTTAATTAGTCAGTCTCTAATAATTTAATATATAATCTATAAACTTGTAATATCTGTAAAATTAAGGGTTATTAAATTTCAAAGGAAATTCAAATATTTTCTCTGAAATATCATAAAGAGATGCTAATAAGCATTATGGTATTAAAAAGTAGACATATTCATCGTTTACGTTTTTGTACAACGTTTTCTTTATAATTTCTAAAGTAAATTTACAAATTCCTAAAATACCTTCCTATATTAAAATCGAATAAAATAAAATATGAGAAGCCTTCGTTAAATTTTATACAAAGGCAGAAAGATAAAAATAAGAAAGTAAATATACTTTTAAAAGAAAATTTCTAAATTTACATTTTTTTACTATACTTAGAACGCCTACACTGATATTAAATAAATAATTTAGAGAGTGGATTGAAATATCCCTGTATGCGATAGGCGATTGAATAAAAAAAATATATGCTAAAAGTCAATTCTTTAAATCGTTCAGTAACAAATGTCGGAAGAATCTTAAAATAATCTCTTAAATGTTCAAGATTTAAAACATTTATCGTTTAAAGAAAATATTATTCTTTTTGCTAAATGCATATACCATATTTAAAATTTATTAAATTGAAGTAAATGCATAAGCGGTTTAATTAAAGATACTCTATTCCAATATATACGCATATTATGGTATTTAACAGGTAACTAAGTGAATAAAAAAATAGATGCTAATACTCAATGGCCTCTATCAACCGTTAAATTACAAATGCCGAAATAATCGTATAATAATATCTTGAACATTGAAGATTTATTAACATTTACAGCTTTAAAAATTATTATTCTTTTCTGCTAATGAATATACCCGTATTTAAAATGAACCCAATTGAAATAAATGTTTAAGCGATTAAAAAAACTGAAAACAAGATATATTTTTTAAATGTTAATTTTTAATTTTATTATAAATGAAAAATAATAATTCAATATTATACAAAAATAATTTTGTGAATTACTATACTTGATAATTGTGGAAAATAAATAAAACGTTAAAATTAATAAATTCCGTAGTATTTTAAAGGGTGCTATGTATATATTAAGGATGTTTATGTCTATGTAAGGATGTTAAAGTCTACGCACCAGAAATTAATTATATTCACACTTCTGTCGCATTGCATCTATTAATCTAATGCATAGAGTTAGCATCATGAATAACACACTATTTACAGACAACATCATTCTAAAAGCGTTTTGTAAGTAATTCTGCATACCTTAAAGGCAAATGAAAACAGAGGGAAGGGAATTCCATAACTTCTAATTCCCATCCAAAAATTGTTGACATGGGGTGAGGCAGACAAGGCCTTTCATTTCCCTGGCGTATTTTATAGAATATCTAGGAAATATCAACTTTTGGAGTGCATTTATCAGTTTAACAGAATCCGTCATGCTCTCTTTGGCGAATTAATCCCTGGCACGCTTTAATAGCATCCGAAATATAAATGCTTCTCAGAAACTCTTTTTTCCCAACTGATTGAAAACAAAACTTAACACTGAGATAATTGTAGTCACAAATGTATTTCAAATTTGTATTTGATGAAGTCACTGCATTTTTGAGTTATCGTGTTTTCATGCTTTTGATCTTACAGAACGAAAGACAATCAATTCGGAGTCAGATTTTGCTCAACATTTGATAGCTGTCTACAATATCTGTGCTAAACTTTTGTACTCAATTTTATCCGACTAGCTCTCTTTATTTTGTGATTATCTTAATTTATATTCAAACAAAAGAACAGACAGATTTAATTTTTCTCAAAATTTGATTTTAAAAAATTCTACATATTTGGTGTAAAAATCATACCAAATTTCATCTATCTAACTGAAAGGTTTTTAGGAAGCGTCAGAGAGAGATCAGAATAAAAGCAAAAATGTTTTTCTTTAACTCTGATCAAGAGTAGATTCATTAAAATTGCAAGTCGATTGCGATACATTACCTACACTTTGTATACGAGAAAGTTAAAAGGTATGACATAGTTTTTATCCTATAATAAAGAGGATTTCAGATGAATGAGGGCTTTCCGAGGTACATTAACCTTAAAACAAAGCGACAAAATAATTCGGCCATGGATTACAAACAATTTTATATTCAACGACATACAGAAAGTTAAAAGTATGGCATCTTTAGGTACAGAGCAGCTCCACCATTAAGCAAATCTTGCGATTTAAAGTAATTAATGAGTGAAATGCATTTATTAACTTTGTTCTTGTTATAATCACGTAGATATAAAATATGTCCCTTGCATAAAAGTGAATTTATGTGAGTATAATGAAAGTATTTCAAGCACTTAGTAAAAAGTTCATTTTGCCTTCAAAATATCTAAGCATCAGATTTCAAGTAGTACTAGCAAATTCCACATCGATTGGAACGGAAAGCCTCTTTACCGAGAATAATACAAACGCAGGGAAATAATATCATATCCCGAAAACTAAGACTGATCTCGGAATATAGATATCGATGATATGCCCCGAGGGAGACATTGCACAGCCTGCATTACACGGGCAACAAAACTCGGAATCTTGTTAAAGAAAGACGACGCCTTGCAATTCCTCCAAAGCTTTGAGGTCTGTCCAATGAAGATGACGCATATCGGAAAAAAAAATACCCGCTTCTATTTTTGGCTGTGCCTTATTATTTTAAGAGAAATTCCAAATATTCCTAGCGTTAAAAATAACCTTTTTTTGACATAAAATTTTTTCAGAAATTTATGATAAAAATATCAAAGACGGAATCTTTTTGACCATATTATTACTATTATTCGATTTTTATTTATTCATATGTTTGGTTTGGTTTGAAAGAGAACTGAAATGTTAACGGATTTTTTCCCCGAAAGTATCTTTTTTTTACAGAGGTTGCACCAGAAATTATAGTTGATGCATATCATTGCTCCATAGCAACACTGTTAACTGTTTACTTATTTCTGAGATATTCTGCTTTTTAAAAAAATTGAAGACCTTTGTTAAATTAGATATTTTTCAACAATATAAAATAATACTAGTAAAACATATATTTTTCTCGAGAAATATCAAATTATTGTATAAAATTTAGCAGCAGAAATCTCATGCTCTAACTGGATTAATATATAAATAATAAATGTGTAAATCCTAATCTGCGGGAAAATTTAAAAAAAAAACAGTATGGAAAGATTGTTTCGTCATTAAAATGTTTGAACGCGTCCAATAATAACACTTGCAGAGAAACTATGAGGAGATTTGATAACGATGCTACCAATCATACCAAAAGGAATTACCTTATCGGTGAAATAAGCAGACGAGGCCCATTTTCAGAAAAAAACTGCACATTAATTTGTAAGAACAGAATGAAAAAAACTGTTTGCAGATGTGCTAAACATCATTTCGGGTGACTATCTGTTCTGTTGCAGGGGAAGTGTTGAATGGATGAACTGATTCCCCGCTTCTCCCTCCAAGTGGTGGGCACCTCGAAAAGAGGACGAGAGGCTTCTGGCAAGGTGTTTGGATCTCGCCACCCTGGAGGTCACACAAAAAGATGGGGGATAGGCTCCTCCCATCCATGATGAGACGTACTTCATGCGGGAAGAGTTGTACCCTTTCCGGTGATTGCCCTTAGAACTCAACCGCTGTTCCCGACTGCTGTTGCAACAGTCCAATCATTCAATTTTAGTTTATTCCGTTTGCCTTCGGAGGGGTCGGAGAGTTTGATGTGACTTTCTCTTGCTTCTACGTCCGGTTCTGCTGATGTTAGCTATTCCTGGAAGTGCTTAGAAATTGCACTCTAGAAGAACAGATATTATGGTGATATGAAATATTTATTTCTTTAACCTGCTATCATATACTCCAAGGAGTCCGTTCATTTCATTTGCGAAACCCCACAGTTTGTAGCATTAGTGCCTTTGCATGCATTTAAAATGACCGTACGCTGAAGCATTGTAATTCTATTCTTTAGTAGTGCCCTCAAACAAATATGGAAAGAATTATTCATTTCTGATTGTTGAAATGGATTCCCTTCTTGATGGAGCGAAGGGGCTTAAGTCATTTAATCTTGAATAATTCGAAGCAAATCGCAAATATTGTTATTTTACTAAAATAAAAACTTTTCTTACAATTATACTACATATTAAACTTCATTATACATTAATTTTGTATATTCCTATTTATTTATAAGTCAGTTTAAATTATACATTCAATATTCTCTAAAATTTCAACCAGATTTTGAATTTTACTTTTAAAAGAAATCCCCTCATTTCTGCCTAATTTTCACTGACGGAACCTTCCACTTGAAATCAAGAGAGATAATGAGTAGGTTGTTTATAGTAAAAAGGTTATTTTACGTACAGTCTAACTGTACAGATTATGAGTACAATACTCATCATCTGCTCGATTCCTCAGGAGTTTTTTTCCGGAAGTATTCGGGACAATGGGTTTCTTTTATGATATTGGTTTTAACAATGCACTTATAAGGAGCAACTTATCACAGACGTCATTATGAATTTGTTACAAATTTAACATTATGATCGCCAAAATTAAAAAAATAATTGAAATCACGTCGTATCAACAAAAAATTTCTTTCAGGACCGTAGAAACTTACAACCAAAAACGTTGCAAGAAAAGCAAATAAGGGAAATTGCATCAGTCAATGATTTGTTTTGGTATTTCATGGGAAAAAATAATCGAAGTGATACTTGCGTCATGTTCATGAGCTTGACCTACTGCGCCGCAGGAAAAAATCTTTTTTGTCAGAAAACTCTTCTTTCTAGGATAGAAGTATGCTAAAATCACGAAAACCCTCAGAAATAAGTATCAGCAAAACGTCACAAAGAAGACGTGACATACGACTCCATTACTCTGGAAAAAAATAAGCCAGCCATTGTAATGGAAAGACCACCTTACAAACCCCCTGACCAGAGAATACGATACATTCTTCGGAAGCATGCAGTCATGATCTTTTCTTGGAACCTTTTTCATTTTAAGAAAGATTCGATATTTCTTTAGATATTTTTTGTGAAAATATACTATTAAAAGGTCCATTTTCAGTAGGAAATGAAGTCAAGATATGAGTAGTACATATTGATTCTTCATAGAGTTAGTTCCAATTCCTTTTAATAATATATTTTATTTTAATATTTAAACACATCACAAATAACTAGAAAGATATTTGTCTCGTAATTTTCAGTAATTATTATTTCTAATAACTCAAAAGCTCAATCATTCTATTATACTTTCGATAATCAAAAAATATATAATCCTTAATATTCTATAAATTTTAAAGAAATAATTTTTGAAAACGTCTCAATTCATAATAAAAAATATATATAATACATGTGAAAAGATGTTATAACTATTGGAAATTTTAACCAAAAAATTAACTGACTTAAATTAAATGTTTTGGAGTATTCATTTTATCATATTTGTTAGATACACATTTTATAAAAATTTAGAACTCTTTTTGACAAAGTTTGGATTTATATCAAACAGTTATTACATACTGCAAAAATAAAAGCATTTAAACTCCTGATGAATTACAGCACTTGAAACAAGTTGTTTTCATTTTTGAAAAATATTTCAAAGTTAGAGAACATTTTAGCCAAAGACGATAAATATAAAATACACGTGGCACGATTCAATGATAAATTAATCCCAGTTTCTCTTTCCTAGTTCTCACTTTTGTATATCAGAGAACTTTAAAATGTTTCCTTGAAAAAACCTTAAAACTAACTTAATGCCGAAAATCTGTTCGATACAATGAAGGACAACGAAAGCTGGCAGTGATTCCCATTGCCAGCTTTTTGCTCTCAAATGGAATACCAGAACTTAGCCTGGTTCTAACAGCGAATAAAAGGAAAAATAAGAGAAAGCCGCACTAGGTATCAATTCACCTCGCACCTCATCTGAATCACCCAAGGGTGACTTGATCCACCCTCAGAAACTCGGGGAGAAAAAGGAAAAGCCTTAAAAACAAGGGGGGGGGGTCTTCTGCCTGTGCACGGATCGCCTGCAAAATCAGTTGGGAAGAAATGGAGAAAGTGCCTAAATGAGAACGGAAATGGAAATGTTTCTTCCAAGCGTTGGAAAAGTCTTCTGCGGACCCTTAAGATTCAGCAAGTGAATCGGGAAAAAAAGAGAAAGTGAAAATAGTTTATAGGTTCATTTTAAAAAAATATATATTGAAAAATTGCTACTAAGTGAACTTTTTTACTTGGATTCCTAGGAAAAGAAATTATTTTGTTTTATGGATGTATCCCATTACGAGTAAATCTTGCGAAGTTTAAGATATATTAACCTCCGGTTTTAGAGCAATACTAGGACGATTTTGGGATGAACGTAATTTTCAATCTCGTTCATAGGATGAGGACGTTACCTGAGCTGGCCCACCGCTTCCCACAACACCAGCGAGAGGATGTTTTACATCTGCGAATTTATAGTGCGCCGGACCAGCACACGCGACTGTTCTTCGTATGAATTGGGTCTAGAACCTGAAACCGTCTGGTTTCGAAGTAGATAGCTTATCACCATGCCACCGCGGCCCCGCAAATTTCGGAATAAAGTTATGTAAAAACTGTATTAAGCATTTAGGATTGTAGAAAATGTAAGTTTAAGTCATACCTCGAAATTTTTAATTCAACCAAAAAATATTTTTATATAAAATATATAATAAAATATAACATTTTAATAATGATTTGTCATTTCAGTACTTGCGAATACGAAAACATTTTTTTTTTTTTCATTTCATTCAAACTGTATTTTCCCCGATTTAAAACCACATCTTTGGCAAAACAGTTAAACTCTAAAAAAGCCATAATGGCCACAGAAAAAATTCCGTGAGCACCTTGCTGTCATTACCTATTGAAAATGTGATAGTGTAATTTCCAGGTATATTCAAGGAAAAAACTTTCAAAGGTAGAAATCGGGAATCTTTTCAAATAATAAGGCTAACGAAAAAAAATCCGGTTGGACATTTTCTTCTCGTGATTTATTATGAATCTCTAGCGGAAAGCTTAGGCGTGTTTTCTCCATAATAGCAGAAGATCAGAATTCTTTATATATTTTTCCCTGTAAAGGAATCACGCATGATGTTTCCCTTGTGTGTACCACGGATACGTATGGATAGATATCATTCATGGTTTGGTATTATGGCATTACAGTCCCCATTCGTATTATTTTGGAAAAGTTCTTTCCGTTTCGGACAGATTCAGAGCCCACCTTTAATATAAATTCTCTAAGAATTCCCCCTGAAGCTCGCCAAAATAGCATTACTATTTTTTTCATTGAACGTTGTTCAAAGTATTATAATAAAATAATGATGATTCTTGAGGAAATTTCGTGCAATGTTTTTTGTATAGAAAAATTTGTATAATTTTTCTATGAATGATGTTTACAATATCATATCCTTCATCCGTTATTGGAAATTTTTTTAATGAGTAAATGATATGAAATTGACTTGTCATGGTCTTTTATTGTCTATTTTTCGAGTCTAGAAGCTGGTATAGATTAACAATAATGGAATAAATAATTACACGTCATATTTCATGCACTCAGACCCTCCATTTTTAGGGTTATCGTATTCAAAAGGGGAAAATATAGAATGACAAACGGTCCAGGATCAAACAGATTTCATTCTAAATTTGATTTATATTTAAAATTGTGAACACAATGTGCACAAGTTCACCTATCTGGCTCTTTGTGATAGATGAAATAGTTTTAAATTACAAGTATAAAAAACAAATTTCTTTTGATGTATTTCCTTCGAAATTATTTTTAAAAAATCCTATACTTATGATGTGAAGATTATACATAACATTCCAGCCTTCTATGTAATCGTGTTTATGAATTATGTTCATGT
The DNA here is from genome assembly GCA_026289955.1 of Argiope argentata. NCBI lineage: Eukaryota > Metazoa > Arthropoda > Arachnida > Araneae > Araneidae > Argiope > Argiope argentata. The sequence continues at coordinate 679,493 of JAOUZG010024636.1, read as the reverse complement.
TTAGGTTCTTCAGAAAATTCGTATATAAATTGGTTGACAAAAATTTAGCGATGACAAATTTACCCGTCAAACACAGGGCATGTGTAAAGTGAAACTATGTTATGAAATGGCATTCCTTTTATTTTAATGATGTCATTTACATACTTATCCCTTTTGAGATTTCAATTATTTAAAAAAATGTCGTTTCTTGGAAATATACAAAGAGTATTCAAAAGGTTCCTCGTCCTGGCTTTTATTACGAGGCGCATGAATTGTGTAAAATAATTTATGGTTTGCGTAATTGTTTCTGGGTTGACTAACACAACACAGCAATACATTAAACAAATTGTTTCAGAATATATGGGTGGGTTTTTTTATAATTATTAATGATTTTTTTATTTGTTCCTCCGATTTCAACTTGGTCTGAAAATATTTCAAACATATTGAAATGTATGAATAAGTTTTTTCTAAAATTTTAATTCAAGATAGGAATTGTCACTGCTTATAACTCCTCACGAGTGAACTCGTCATAACACAAAATGTACTTGTTCCATGACGAGTATATTCGTCAGCTAATAATGTATCATTAGTGTCAGCCAAAAAAGGATTTTGGGACTAAGTAAGCTAGGTCTAAAAGATATATTTAACCAAATCTAGTGCTCGGATTAATTAAAAATTAAAGACTTTTCCAATAGACAGAAAAACCAACGTAAAAGCATTTAATGTAAAATTTTACTTTTAGATTTGTTAGTGGGCAAAAATGTCTTTCTTATTGCGAGTACTAATTTCATTTTGAAATATAAATGGAGAGAAAATACAGTATTCAAGATCAATAAATGAATAATTAATACAAATAAAGAAAAAAATAAGACACTATTATTATTAATATAAATAAGAAAAATAATATAATTGTAGGAAATGCAAATATGTGCAAATATCCTGTAGAAATAATACATATGTTAATTTAAAAATTCATTTATTTATAGTTTCATTTATTATATGTCTCATAATAGTTTATAGTTGAGTTATGTTTTATTTTGCATCTTCATTGTCTAAATCTTTATCGATAAATATAAAAAACAAATTTACTTTTGTGTTTATTATTTCCATAATATTAAAAAGTTATTTCTTAATACATTGAACCTTTCCTCATCACTCAAATTTATTGTATCGCAACCTCAATCAAACTGGATATACAAATATCAAAGAAGTTCGCTAGATTTCTTAAAATAGAAATTGGCTTATACTGATCCCTTGAATCACTTTGAATCTATCTTGTATTAAACTACTGGAATAATATTTAACACAAATTGTGTAAATAAAAATATGAAGGGAAAATTTAGGATTTAAGGCACGTCGGCTTGAGAACCTTTTTCGTTTGTTTTGATTTCTACTCTCCGATGATAACTGATTCAAGTCGGAACATTCAAGTCTGGGAAGATAATTAAAGGAGATCGATTTCGAGGTGAAATATAAAGAGAGAACCAAGGCCACTCGGGAAAATGGAAGAGTAAAATAATAAATGCGCACCAGTGGTTAGGAGTAACATAATCTATGATTGGCTCTCACTTCCGATAAATAACGGATATATAAAATATTTCATTTACCATTTGTAAATAAAGAACATTTAAGTGAAATTTTAAATTGCTAGTTGAAAATAAACCATATTCTACAATTGAGTAAATTAAAAAATTTTGTTCATCATATTAATTTCAAATGTTGCTCTGTATAAACACAATTACATCTGAAAATCTGACCCTTTAAAATTTTTTCATCTGGTTCAATTAACACAAACAATCACACAAAGACCCAGACAAAATTAGGAATTATTCAACCTGTAGATATTTTTGTGTTTTTTTTATGGTAAGGCAACTGAAATACTAAGCATAATTATACAGAGTTTTAAAATCTAGATCAACCTATATAAGCAATCAAGCAAGAACTCAGAACAAAATTTTCTTTAATCATACCTTTAACTGTTTTTCCATGATTGTTATGGTAAAACAATTGATATGTTAGTTTTAATAGCTATTTAGATGTACTTTCTAACGTATTAAGCAAGCAAGAGGTATCATGTTAATTTTACAAAAATAATTTATACATTTTATCTAGAAATTTACTTTTTCAATTCCTATTATTAGTTTACACTCTCCCTATGTATATATATATATAGATATTTCAAATTTTCAATCATTAAAAAAACTATTTATTCATCCACTCCAGTTCAAGTACATTTATTAAACTTGTAGTGGATGTAAATACAGTTTTTAAAATACAATTCATTAATTAAATTTAATTAATTTTTAATATTTTAAATAGAGTTTTAGTAGTTTGTAATGAAAATTAAAATCAACTGGCAGTAGCTCAATCGATAAAAAGTGGGAATTTCGGTATGTATTCACGTGAAAGTAAAATATGCGAGTTCAGCTCTTGCGAAAGTCATTAATTTTTTTGATAAATTATTACTAATTGTTATTATTTAATAAAAAGTAACTAAAATAAAATTTCTTTGTTTAACTCACTTATTTTTTTATATATTAATTGTTTCTGATAATCTCAAACTTTCTTTTAAAACCTAACGGGGAATGTCACCCCGATCGATCAGTAAACATATCGCTTTAAAACGTATCAAGATTCTTCTAAAATGTGTCAAAATCCGAAGGAGAATGAGGCATCAAATATCTTTTCTTTCAAATATCTTTCCATGATACTTTTTCCCTTTTTATTGAAGCATTTTTATCGACAATAGGAAATTTCGGGACATTCTTTCACTTCAGTTATTTCGTATCCGGTGATCCGTATCTTCATATAAATTTTAATCTTCATTTATCCTTCTGTCAACAAAAGTAAATTTACTTTTCTTTTTTAAAGCTATTTTTTAAAGCAATGTAAAGAATGACTTAATACTTTAAGTTTAATTTGATGAGAGCAACCAGACAAAAAATAATTGTTAATCTAAGTAAATATTAGCTTTCGTTTATCTTAAATGCTTGGTTCTTTGAAATATATTTTCATTTTTAAAATATCAACTGATTTTCTTCACGATTACATTAGTTTTTTTCTTCTTCTAATACAAAGCTATACTATAATACTGTACTTGCTATATTAATCCCAGACAAATACCATTTCTTTTATATTTAAAATTATCCTTAACACTGCATTAAGGACCAAATGATTTTGTGCAAATGATTTAGTGAAAACAAATGATTAGTGCAAATGATTTAGTGAATGATTTAGTTTTGTTTTGAAGGATTCAAAAGAAAAAATAACAATAATTTCTAATTTATCCGTTTTCGAAGCCTGTTTCATTGACATCTGTATTTGGTCACGTGACAAAAGAACGTGTGCAAAGTCAAAAATTGATACGATTGGCTTAAATTATTTGCTCTTGTTGCAAAGTTTCTTTTTTTCTGCCGTACTCACTTTCAGATATACTGTAAAAGAACTTCGACTGTAAATGTGAGAGAAATGATGCCTATAAATTTGAGTCACGCTGATATAGCTAAACTACCAGAAGCCTCTGACAGCGATGAAGTATTTCAGCAAGAAAATTGTACAATTGATGAAATTGAGAATGAAAGTTCTGATAACGATTTTGATACCAATGCACGTTTAACAATGCCCTTCGAAATATTTTGCAACATATTGAGGATTATTCGTTTTGATAATAAATTTACTTGTCAAGAAAGAAGAAATTTCTATATATTAGCTGCATGGCGAGATATCTGGGAAAAGGGGATACAAATTCTACAAAAATTATAGAATCTTAATGAAAATATGACTGTACAAGAAAAAATAGTAGGAATTCGTGAGAGGTACAGTGTATACCAAGTAAACCATCAAACATTTATATTAAAACATGAACTTTATGTGACAGTAAAACTTTATTTCCGAATTTACCCTTAAAAAGAACAAGGTAAAAGCCAGAGAAAAATCAAGGAATGCGAGTAATGCATTCGGGACTAATTCTTTTTCAGGACTTTCTTTTTGCGGGTATTCGGGACCCAGTATTATTACATGTGATAAATTTTTCACATCTTACAATGTAGGACTAATTCGTTTAGTAACGGAAAATGACTGTACTTGGCAACATTAAAAAAATATATTAGAAAATTTTCTGAAGAAATGCCGAACAAAGAATTTCACAACTCATTATTTTATATTACATCCCCCCTAAAAAACACAAGAATATTATTCTTATTAGCACTTTGCTTCAGGACAAAAAAGTTAGTACCATACCTAAAAAACCACGACTGACCTTAGATTATAACTCATTTAAAGTGGCTGTGGGTATTAAGTTTACACTTGTAAAAGAAAAACAAATCACTGGATCACGAAAATATTCTATGGCATGTTTGATATTTCTACGTACAATACCTTTGCATGGTGATTTCTATTCGATTCACCATGCATGGAAATCAATGCATGGTGAATGGGACGATAGCAAATAGACTAAACGAAGACTATTTTTGGACGAATGGGAAAATCACTCATTTTTCAACACATTGAAACAAGACCATACCTACTAAGAGGCGAGGCCCCAATAAAAATAGAGAAACGAATACAAAGAAAAAAAAGGGAGGAGACATGCCATCGGGTATTGTTGAGAATACTTCATTGTATACCAAATGTGCATAGTGTGTGCACAAATGTGCTCCATCAAGCAAAGACAACAAAACTAGTATGTTAAGCAAATTTCATTTAAGATTATTCAAATTGTAAATCAAGCTAATTTTCAATTCCGAATATTTTTCTATTATTTTTTTAAATGCTTTATATAATTAGATCCTTTTTTAAAACTTACATAACTATTGTTTAAACCATTTCTTAAATGACACCTTGTCAATTACTTTACGAAAGGTTAGCTTTCTGAATCGAGTCATATTGACCCGAACGCTACATACTTAGAGTAACGGCGAATGGAATAGCAGGGTTAACTAGTAACCTCTAAAATATTATGACAAAGTAATAAATATTACGCCATTTCAAAATTTAAATAAATATTTTAAGAATATCAATTGAAAAAGAATGAAAAATTTTCCTAAATACGTTCCATTGATGAAAACTAAGGAAAAAAATCACCTTAAAATTTGTGTATTTTACGATATGAATAACTAAGTTTTGTTACAATATTTTGAAACGTTATGGCATTTTTTGTAAAACCGAACATATCTAAAACAATTAATATCGAAAAATTATAATTCTTAAAGATTTTTATGGCATCTTGGATATGAATCATATCTAAACGATATAACTGAAATAAAATATTACCCTTTTACCCAGCAATCTACCTAATCCCCAGGGAAAAAGGAATTAGCTAATTTACACTCTTATCCATAAATTAAGGAAAATGCAAGGTCAGGAAAATAAAGAGTCAGAAGCAAATAAATGGAACCTATTTGTAAAACCTTTTTATTAAAACAAACGGTAAAGTGCAATAAATAAACAACATATTTCATATCACTAAAAAAATTGCATTTTTTTGCTTCCTATAGCAAATTTTAAAAAAACCTATTTACGAAAACCAATATTACATGGTATTATGGTTAATACATGGTATGTCTCCCAGACGATGCAATACAGTCCGTACAACGCCAAGGCATGCTGAGTGTCACATTATCGATATGATCTGGGAAATATTACACCACTCCTCAAGCAACACTCTCCGAATTTCTGGTAGATGGGTAGGAGGTGGTTGACGGGCTGCAACTCGTCAAACAAGCCATATCCCACACATGGTCTATTGTATTCAAGTTCAGTGATAATGCTAGTCAGTACAAGTGATATCCTTCGTTCGAAGGCATTCGTTTACGATGTTTGCACGGTGAGGACGGGTGTTGTCATATATAAACACGAATTCTGCATCCATGGCACCCCAAAATAAACGTATACGTGATTTTAGAATGTCGTCCGGATAGATTTGACCTATCATACTTCCACATTGAACATAACGTTCAGTTCTGGAGATGATACTCTAGACTATTCCAAATTCCTTGGATACTTCCAGTTGGATATGCCCACATTTCAAACGGCCGAAAATTCTACCATGCAAAAAATCGTCTAAAGGCGTGCTTTGTGTCATTAATATGCGATTATTGCAATGAAAGGCTTATAAATCGTTTGCAAAGAATTTTACTTCTTTGCCGGTATTCTTTACACATCACTCTCTTACACTCTTGTCATTGTCACGTACAACTGTGTCATCTGGTGATATTCTTCTGTTTGCATATGATTTTTGAAGATGTGGGTAGTTATTTTACGAGCAAATAGGCATTTTAGAATTCGAGTTTCCACCTGGATCTGAATTATCTTTAATTTATGGACATAAGAGTATTAAAAAGATAAACGAAGAATAGTTATCTGTCATGAAGATCCTGAAATTCTCGAAACTTTGAAAACTTATGTCAAGATGTGAAAGAAAAGAAGGTCCAAAATTCTTGAACAACTAAACTTGAAACAACTAAAATTAGTTTACGGTGTCAAAGACAGTCTTTATGGTATTTAAAGCATTTATTTAAATAAAAGATTTTAAATAAGACATGCAAACAAAAATTTAAAAACCTATCTTAAATTTAATACAAGTTTCCTTTTCTTAAAAAGTTAAACCTATTAATTAGCTCAATTTACAGTCTTGAAGGCCTAGTAATCGTTATTTCTTGGAGATCTGTGATTTAAATGATTTCTGAATATACCATTATTTCGTCTTTTTTTTTCATTGAATGAACAGCATTTAACCGCATTACGTATTATTTTATTTTATGCAAATATTTTGCTTATTTATATTTTCTACCATTTATTCTTTGGAGAGAGCACTTTTGTTAACTCTATTTTCTTTATGATTGCTATTTTGTCAGTGTTTCGAATTTTAAAAATTTCATTTCCAAGAGAATGAAAATCGCTTCCAAAAACGCATTAGAAACATTTATTAAATAAACAAGTCAGCAACATCATAGGCAAACAAAGATCTAAAAACAATAATTAAAGTTTTTAATTAATAAAGTTTAGTTTCATGCTCATGAAAAGAGTCAAAAGTACAAACTAAAGTTTTCCAGTAAAAACGATAATATAACTGCTTTTAAAAATGCTCTAACATTGCTAAATATAAAAAAGAAACAACTCCAGTACTATTAGCACTATATTGAAAGAAAGAAAATAGTTTCACCTAACATACGAGGAAGATGTTTAAAAATTCTGTATTAATTGCGCTGTTCTTTTTTCTCCTCTTCTCAATTATTTCAACAATTACGAAACAATTATCATTGAAAATTAATTTACTTGGATAAAATAGTGATTGCATCTGAGGTATTTGCTTTCAAAATTGAAATAAGAGCGAAATAATCAAGGGAAATGGATAAAGGTGTTAGAAATTGTTTCTCGATATTATTGAATAATGATATAAGAATTAGCCTAATTGTTATAAACAACATCAACAAAACATTAAATGGAGCTTGCATTTCAATTTGATCTGAGACAAAACAACAACAACTGCAATAAATTTAGAAACTAAATTTTTTTGTGCACATATTTTCGAAGTATAAACAAAAGAATTGTTGATTTTCAAAACGGATCATTTACATCATTTCGTGTTAGAGGTAATTTTTTAAATGCATGCTTTCTATCATTTTTCATGCTATTATTCCACACATGCATATTGAATTAGTATCTTCTAACGGTTTTAAATTGCTCCTTTCGAGTTTACAAAATTAATCATGAAAATGTTATCGATATTTGACTTTATTACATTATAAACAATTTTATTGAGTTCCTATAAAAGTAATTTACTGAAAATAAATGTGAGTGCTATAGACTTTTGTAGTTTATTAAGTAATGCAAAACAACCCGCACAATATATAATCGTTAGATAAACTCTATCCAATAGGTTTACGTTGCACATTCTGATAAGCTCAAGGAGAGCCTTTACACTATAAAAGGCGCCAGTAATAAAAGAAATTTTAAATGTACACAAAGAATGTGAAGAAATTAAAAGAATACACACAAACAGTAAATCACTATTTTTTTTTAAAAAAAATTCAAATGATTGTTAATCCTTTGAGTACATTTCACGTATCAGAACGCCCTGTGTTTGAATCTATGTTCTAATTATTTTTGTAATGTGTAGCAACTTAAATTATCTTGATATCGACACAGTAGTATATATACAAAATAATATGAATAAAGTAATTTTTATATAAAATATACCGCCTTTACATACTCAAAAAAATGTGTTCCGGACATACAAAAACGTTGTCAAGTGTTTAGTTAAAGGTTTAAAAACTCGTAGACCGTCAAAAAGTTTACTCCATTTGACAGAACTTGCAGAATTTAATAGCCCATATGCGAGTAGAAAACAGTTATTTAGAAACCCCGAGAGAATATTAAAACGCCGAAAGCAATCAACATTTCAAAGAAAATTCGCTCGACCATTTCTCTTGTGCGTACCTCCACTTTTATAGCTCTCGTGGAAGAGCATTGAATAATCTAGAAGGATGCTGTATCTTAACAAAGATATCGACAAAACTCCTGTATTTTCTAGAACCTTCATTTCTGTCATAAATACGGTGTGTTTTTAAGAGTGTTCAAGTTTTCTTTAAATCAGAGGAATCATTAATTCCGCATCCATTAACCCCTTAACTGGTTTCTTTTCCTTACTATCTAATAAGATGACACCTTCTATTTTGGGAATATTTTCTTATTTTGATTCAAATGGAAATCCATGGAATACTTGGCTTATCTACGTATTCGAAGTCATTTTACTATTGAATTATAATTGTTATGAATGATTCATTTTTTTGTTTTGTTTATAACCATCAAAATTCTATAAATCGATGCACGTACAGCTTACGGGCAAACCGGTTAAGGGGTTAAAGATATCTAAAAGTCTCTTCTTTCTAAAGTGGCTAACTAAACAAGAAAATATCACCGTACTAAAAAGATTAATAAATGTATTTTTCTGCTTTCTTTAAAAAAAATTGGCAGACATGCTTTTTTTTAATCTTATTTTCAGAAATAAATATAAGAACATCAAATAGTTTGGAATATAAAAGTTAAAATTGAAACTTATTAAGTAAATTAAATAATGTGAGACGAACATTGACAAGGAATACTTAATAGAAATCTAGGTATCAGTTGCAATATAACGACAAAAGTTTTGATCTTCTATGTTCACGGGAATCTTTTGTTGCCAGACTAGCAAGAAAAAAATTGCGAGGAAATGGTGTGACATGAGTAATCTATCTTCTTCTGCCAGCCGAGGAAACCAGAAAATCTGCTCCAATTACGAGGAATCTGCTTTTCCAGTCAACGAGTTTTTGTCGTAATAGATTACAAGCAGAACAGGGCCAATTTAAGAAAGGAAGATAGAAACTAAAGTGTCACATGCACAAAATAACATCGAATGTTGAAAAGCATAAGCATGTTTTGGTTTTTTAGACTATTTATTAAATCTTCAAAATGGGAAAGTTAAAAAAAGTTTTTATATTGGTTTCTTTGTTGTCTCTTCAACCGTTAGAAGAAATAAAAACTTCGCTGCTTTAAGCAGTTCTAAAATATTTATTACATATTAATATGAATTCTTTTTCTGTCATTTATAAACAGTAATTAAGGGCCTTTTAAAGTCTAACCATGAACCTAAATATTTAACTTTACGAAAACCCTTTTAATTTTCTGAAGATCAGTGAGTCTCCCGATTCCTTAGGAGGAAAATTTTGTTAGAGTGACTTGAAGATAAATAACTTGGTATATGTTTGAATCGACAACATTCATGATTATCTATGTTGAAACTAACATATTTCCGAGAAGCAGAAATTCAACTGGAAACGAAAAACCAGAATCAAAACGAAATTGAGTGTTTTCTTTCCATATTATTGTTGTTTACAGTGTAGAAGAATGAATGAAACCGAAATCTCACGATATTAGGTTTACACTCTTTACTATCGATTACAATCTTTCGTTAAATACCATTCTTTATCTAATCGTAGGTGGTAATTTGCTTACTGATTTTTTTTCTTCAAAACTCTTGTGGCTGCTTCTCTTTCAAGACTCCGAAAATGTGGGATTCCCTGATATTGCTTTTATTATAGGCTTTTAAAAAGAACTGGCTGCTTTTTCACACTCAGATTTCACGAACAATGAAAACAAGAAAAAAATTAACAAGACAAAAAAAGAAAGAAATTCACTCAGAGCACTGTGTAGAAGTCTAGAGCATCAAAATTCGCTCATCACACAATAACTAAGGAGCCAATTGGAAACAAAACCACCTACAATTTATCCTATTGAATTTGGCGGTAACTCGGCTGGAAGATTTACTTCTCCGATTTGGCTCGCTGCCAAACGTATTCTCTCTTTTTGTTATCCTTTCCCATCTCTTCCGATCTCTTTTCATTTTGTCGTTAGTGATTATTTGGCTCCGATTTCATTTTTGCGCTGACTGAAGGAAACTCATTTGCTTTAAACTAATTTCTCTCTCTTTTCGTAGAATTCACTCCCAGTTAAAAAAAACTAATTATATTTTAAAATATCAGCCGCCTTTGACGACCAGATTTCAAGAACTTTCTAGCATATTCTGTGCACATTGAGGATATAAACTTTTTATAGAGACGATCCCTGTGACGTCAAAGCTCTGTGAAAAGCGTAGATATCAGGTTCATATGTGTTTTAACATTGCTTTCTTACTAGCCTTGTAAGCTACGTAGACAATAAAAGGAATCCTTAATTTTCAATAACGGAAAAAAAATCACTCGAATCAATATTTGATGAAAGAACGAAAGCAATTTGAATTTCAAAACAATAATGTAATTGATTCTTGGAAATTAAGGGGAAAAATTGGAATTTACCAAAATTAAAAAAAAATTGCATGAATACAAATTACATCAATTTTAAAAATAATTTTAAAATTAAAGTAATTTGTTTTGTTTTATTTTCAGAAGTTATGGAGGAAAAAAACTTCTTTCTTTCAATTTTTAATTAATAATAAATCTAATTTTTTTATTCTATTCGAAGTATAAATTCCCGCCCTCCAAAGTGCATAAATACCAATTTAGATAGATTTCCCTCTAAGAGTATACAGTCACAACTGAAGAGCTCAACACACACAAATGCACAATGAATTTTATTAGCAGTAAAGATAGAAAAAAGTTACAGCACTGTGAAAGAATATAGATAAGACAGTTATTGTTTTAATACTACTATAATATCACAGATATGGATCCTTTTAAGAAGATTCATATATACAAAAGGCAATATTCAAATATCTAGCCTTTGAAATTTGCAACAATTCAATGTTTAAAAATAGTTTCTGCCGGAAGTTATGAATTATGCATAAGTAATTCAATTGAAATTAAACACAATGGATACTCTAGGGGAAACAACTGGGAGTAAAAAAAACGGATAGTATATAATAAATCTAGTTATATAACTGTTGCTTTTTTTAAAAACAACATTATGCACTTAAAAAACTCTTAGCTATTTAACCTTTTCAAGGGACATGGGAAGAATGCTTCCCACCAAATTTATCAATATTCGAGTGATGGTATATAGATTAGGATAAGTTTTGACACATTTTTCAATAAGACAAAAACTTCGATGCTTCTCTCTCTTATCTCGCACAAAATGTCGTGTTTTGATTTTCTGATTAGTTATTAATTAACTAATCAAATAAAATTTAATTATTAAAATGAATCACATTTCTCAAGTTAATCTCAATCTTAAAAAATATTTTAATATATCATGACTAGAAAAAAAAAGGCCCTTTAAAGGGTTAAAAGTTCCTACTTAAGCTTTAAATATGCACATAATGCATTCAATGTAAAGCGAATGAATCATTCTTCTTCGTGTTGTTTCACCAGAAAATAGTAATCCGACAGATTTTGTGATCCTACGAAATTGGAGGAAATTTGTGTGTTTTTCCTCCCGTTTTCGTGAAGTAAGATGATAGCAGCCCACGAATGATGTCAGGCCGTCCGTTTGAGAGAAGCGCGACATCAGAAACGACTCCAGCTCCGAGAGACGACGAAAGAGAGCGACTCGGATTCCCCTTCGTTACCTGCATGAAAGCCGCCCGGAGACCTTGATGTATGTGATGTGGCGCCGGTGCATTTCAGCAGAGAAGTGCACAGACGCACCCCGGTCGTGCCTCATTATTTCAAACGAGATTCGTACTTTCGACTGCTACGGACATTTTTTACAGAAAATAAAAGAAATTTATGCTGCCCATTTATCAGTGAAAAGAGTGGTCATAAAGTATATGGCATCCAGTGGTCATGAATCGATTCCTTTGTAAAAAAATGATGTGAAACGCAACCTTTTTTTAGTCATTTAAAAATGGAAAAATATTCGTTGATAAATCCGATGTCCTTCTGATAAATATTAAGTAAAGTTTACTGTTAAAATTGTTTTCTTGAAAATACACAAAATATAAAAACATCGATTTCAGTTGGAATTTTTTTATTTCTGAAGTAAGAAAAAAGAAAGGGCAAAATAGCGAGGATAAAAAAATTCAATTCTTTAGTTTTTTTATTCTAAATAATAATCACCAAAGTCAATCTAATCAAATCTATAAATACCAAACGGTTGAGTAATTTTGTATATTTTTAATTTTTTCCCCTTTACTTCTACTTTTTTCTCTACTACATCTGTATCAATACAATAATATCGTTTGGTATTATATATTTTTGTTTCGATAATCAGTTTTTATATAAATTGCTTCAGTAGTCTGTGTTCGTTCGTTCATTCATTCATTGTTACATTATCCTTAATCACTACTGTGCATATTTTTTGTATTTTGTTTTTTGATTTCATATTTTTCTCTACTATCTCTGATCATTTCATAAAAAGTATTCTGGTATTCTATTTTTTTTCAGTTGTTCTTAGTTTTATGTAACAGTTACCCTTAACACTCTATATTCATTCTTATCCATCGCAATTACATTATCACGAAATCCCAGCTTCCGTTTATTTATTTTTTGGGGGAGGAGGGTGATTTTATTATAACTGTTATCATGATGAATTGCTTCACCAGTCACAACTGTACTCCATTCATCAAGCAGTAAGGCCAAAATGATATTTTGTTCGGAGTCTTTATAACAGAACTGATAATTTCTTTCAAATTTCGGACGCAGATTTGATAAATTTCAAAATTTGGACTAAAAGAACATGTAAAATATTAAAAAATCTTACACATCAAACATTGATTGAAAAGTCGATTTCAAAAAAACATTTTTGCTAAGATGAAGCAGGTCAAGTGGAATAAAACTGCATAAAAGACCTTGACAGCCGGACAGAAGAACTTCAGTGTAATGGTAGATATTTCCTATTACTAACTTTACACTCTGAAATAAAATGGGGGGATTTGAAGCAAACGCAGTCGCTAAAAAGTAAAGAACAAGAAAAAGCAGAGAAGAAGCTTCCGAGCAATTTACTTCTCACTTCGTCCGAGTAATCCAGGCGGTCACGTGAACCCTCCCCAGTAAACACTCCCTGAAATCTGGTAATCCTTTTCTGAAAGGATTCTTTCAGGATAAGCAATGTCGTCGTCAAGAAGTCATGTCAGAAACTTGAAGGGAGAAAAAAAGAAATTGCATCCAAATAAGGGAAGAAACGGAAATGTTTCTTTCCGATTTAGGAAGAAATCTTACACAAACTGTAACGCGAAGTTTCACAAATGCATTTAAAAAAACGGAGGGAGAAAGTACCTTCAATACTTTCATCTCTGCATGATGGAATCTGAAAATCCATTCGCAGAAAATAGATGCTTGACATTTTTTAGCAGAAAAGATGTAGTTTTTTCCATAAGAAAAGCATTTAATATTTAGGAGATCGTTGTAAAGAATTTTTGTTTTCAAAATTTAATAAGGAAATATAGTCATTTTTAATGTTATTCCAACTAAAAATGTAATATAAATTGAAACAGCGTTCCAAGATTACTGTGAAGCCAAAATTACAACGATGCTTTTATTTAAAATATGCAAAGAAAATGTCTAAACTAATTTCGAATCAATAGGTAAATTTATAATGATTAATTTATTTCTTTTCTACCAATAAAAAATAAGATATTTCTAAAAGTTAATATTATAATAAAATATTTGTTCAGCGCATAAATTTTTCTAAAATTTTGATTTTTCTTTCTGATTGTGCTTCTGAATTTATATAATTACTTTTTCTCAAGTCATCTGTAAAAATAAAATTCAAATAATTCAAAAAATTTGATGAGTAGATTTTGTTAAATCTATTTCTAGATTTTTCTTGGTTCAATAAACAAAATTTTGAAATGGCGCCTGTCTGTCTAAGAGCACGAAAACAGCGAGAATTATGTCCATGGTCTTCATCCAAAAACTGTAACATTTTGATTTCCTATTTGGTACAAAATCCACCTTAGGTAAATATAATTTCCCTTCCGCATAGATGCTATGGGAATTATTGGTAATGAGCAAGCTGATCATGCTGCAAAAACTTCATCTTCTGTTTTCCATCGCAGAATACCATATTGTAATGTAAGAAAAGCTATTGCTCGCAAAAAATTTTCTTTATGGCAAGAGACATGGGATCTGCAGATACAGAATAAACTGCATTCTATTAAACCTATCATTGATACATGGCCAGTCTTACCCCATGCGTGAGACTGACGTAAAATTGTCTCGTTTGCGCATTGGGCATACTCGAATTACCAACAAGTACTTACTCTTCGGAGAAAGTACACCTATGTGCTCCTCATGCCACAGTGAATTGACAGTTCATCACATTTTGATTGAATGCCCAGCTCTTGACTCTCATCGACAACATTTTTTTCATTCATCAAATGTTACTCTTTCAGAATTGCTGGGGGAAAATTACCATCCCAACATTTTTAAATGTTTAATTGCTACACAGATTTTACATTTATTTAACTTAAACAGTTTCCTTTTTTCAGATTTTTTTCTCAGACAAAGGAGTCGTGGTTCACGTTCATCTGTTTTATAGCTACTTTACATGATCTTATGAATAAAATTACTTGATTTTATATGAAGTTTTCAAATATAAACTTTTCTATACTTTTACCATATGGATGGCGCAGTATGGCCAAGATTGGCCCTTGTGCCAAAAAAAACCAAATCAACCAGCCAATCCGCATAGATGCTAATTGAATAATTCAAGAATTGAAAAGTATGTAAATTTACATATGGGATTTTTTATAAGATTTGTTGATTTCTATTGAATGCTATATTTAATTGTAGCTAAGTCGTACTCTTGGTCCTAAATGGCGCTACTTGTAAAACAAGAGACGTATAACTCCGGCTTAAAATCTGCTGATGTATCAGCGGGGCTTGTCCATGGCAAGTGCCATTAGTCACAACAACACAACAACAGTTATATTTAATAAGTTGACCGTTCTCATCTAAGTATCTATTCACCATTCTCCCAAGGTCTATCCTTTAACCAATTGGAATATACGGGTGTTCGACTTTATCCTTTCTCTTTTGTTTACAATTTCAGGAAATTTATGAAATTTTACGCCTGTTACCTCCTATACCTTCATGGAGTAACTAGAAAAAAAAGTAGAACAACAGGAATCAATGAATCAATAAATTTCTGGTACATCTTTTGTAGCGTCAGAGTCAAATTTACTCCGTCGTGTGGCTTTCCAATTCTTTTAACATAATAATATATAATAATAATAATAATAACAATCATGCTCATACCACGACAACGTACAAAAGCAAGCAGCGGCGATGTAGGAATCTTTTCCCAAGTGTTCCAATTATTAATGAAAATTATAGTTCATATTCGTCACTTATTGATGAAATTCGGAAATTGATCATGATACAGAATTGCATTAATATTAAATCACCGAGAAAAACTGATTGGATATTTTTTCCTCATAAAAAACAGTAAATACTTACAAATAACGTTTTCCCTTATAATTTGAATAAATTGTCATATGGACGTGTTTCAAACACTGCAAAACAGCCAAAGTGTTGTTTCAAAACGGGACGTTAATGTAATTAAACCAAACAGGAATGATTCGTACAACTTCTTAGCATGCGGTAAAAAATATTCGAAAGCGGAATGTTTGTTTTAAAAGAGTTTCTCTCGACCGGGTAAAAATCAAAATTTGTCAAAAATAAATTGTTGTTAAAAAATCACGTATAAGATTTGATATTTAAATCACTGCGCTTGAATTTTTGCGTTTACGTGTTTTTGAAATTAAAGTCTGATAGACGTTTAATCCATTGCTGTATTCTGATCAAAATATGGTAGGTATCTAAGTTATAGATGTTAAATCTGTCTACCCAATTTTATCAAGTCAGCTCTCTTCTTTTGTTTCCATATTGTAATATAGCCATGTTGACGCATATTGCCACTACTCAGATTCTCTCTGATTGGATTTTACTCAAAATTCGTTAGAAATCTACAAAATTTGGTGTAAAGACTATATACCAAATTTCAAACATTTGAGTTATCTTTGCAACAGACAGACGGACTGACAACCTCCATAAGTCTTTATCGAGCATAAAAAGGTCTGAAATGTGGAGATTCGTCAGAATTTCCTATTTTTATTTTTATTATTATAGTAATTTCTATATATTGCATGTACGAGAAAGTAATAAACTTCAGCAATTATATAAAAATAAAAATTTAGTTTATTGTTAATTAAATGCCATTAAACGTAACAATGTACTGGTATTATTATTAGTCGGAAACAACAATGCATTTTATCTGCTTCGTGAGAATCCTTCGACGCTTAAACATTAAAATACATTTACACTAGGCCTATTTGGATCCTTCGATTGTTACTGCATATATTTTATATAAAGAAAGTGCCAAAAATCGTTAATGGTTCCAAAAGTTTGCAAGAGTATCCACCTGACCTTGTAAGTACAAGCTTTGACTTAATTTTTTTTTCATAAAACTATTTTTCTTGTTTGATATTTTATACAATTACAAACGTAGTCCTAGCCAAATATCCTTTCTGATTTCGTTCTAAATATATCCATTGTGACTTCGCCAAATTCGGATGAAATATAAAGTTTCTTCAATTTAATAGTTCTCGTTTTATAATGCAGTCCTCAGATTTGTAAATAAAAAAATAGTTTTAACCAAAAAAATAAGATTTTAAAATACGATTTTGTTTATTTCGCTTAAAGAATGAGTTAGGAATGGAAAAATACCGCTAATTAATATTATATTATATATATATATATA
Organism: Argiope argentata; assembly: GCA_026289955.1. NCBI lineage: Eukaryota > Metazoa > Arthropoda > Arachnida > Araneae > Araneidae > Argiope > Argiope argentata. The sequence continues at coordinate 662,339 of JAOUZG010024636.1, read as the reverse complement.
TATATATATATATATATATATTTCAATTTTTCTGAAACAGATCTTCATCATTAGACATAAGAGCAAAACATGGCCTAAGTGACCAGTTCTCGTTAATTTTGTCAAGATGGCTAGAGTGTTTATGAACACAGAATTTTGACGAATAATCGACTGTAAAATTCCTTGCACTTAAGTTTTTTTTCTAATTTATATAATATTTAAAAAATTTTAATCCAATATTAAAAAATATATACTTCATTTTTCATCAAAAATGAATCATTTCATCAAAATTCTCTTGATTTCATTATATTAATTCCATTTTTATTACTTTCTTGTCTGTGTCTTTTCTTACTTAGAAAAAAAATTAGCAATCTGTTGTATTCTCTGGTGAGAAAACGACAATGCAGAAGAAAATAAATTTGTATTAAGATTAATGATATGCTGGCTATAATCTCGAATCATAGAAGTACGACAGAGGAAATGAAATGCCGATCACTTTTGGTGGACCCCTGATACCTGTGCTAAAAAATGATTCCTCGTAACTTTAAATGAATGCACATGCTCTTTTTCGCGCATTTGCAATCTGCAGAATTCAATAAAGAAAACCCAAACTGTTTTATATTCAACCCACGAAATTTTTGTGATGACACAAATGAATAATTTACTATAAACAATTCTGTTGCTAATAACTGCACCAATACTCTCAGAAAAGCACACCCTATATTTTGAAGTAATTTTTATGTTTTTTGCTTTATATATGTGCCTTCAATATCAAGGATTGTGACTTAAAATTTAAATGAACATTTCCATGCATTGACAGAAACTCGCCTAAAAATAAGAAGGCGACCGTTTGCAAATAGCAAAAGGCTTTGCTATTTGCCTCCTTTAAAGCTTAATCATCTAAAAGATCGATGAAATTTTGCAGTTTCAAAAGGAGGATAACAGAGCAGTTAATGCTGCAGTAATATTGTGGGGAGGAGACATCTTGTGCATAGCCGGCCACCCCTTCACTTTTGAAATTATCAATAACTGTAGGGAGGGGGGCTTTGTAGGTAGGGAACGATATTAACCTATCTATTCAGTTGTTCTTCGACCAATAACGCAATCCTTGGATCAGTGAGATAAAGATGCTAACTGAAACTCATTTAAAATTTATCACAATCAAAGATGCTAATTTAATAATCATGCTACCGTACTATTAGAAAGTTTTCTTTAACAAAAGGCACCGTTAATTTTCATATCTTTGGAATTTCTTGATCTAACAACAAGCAAAATTTGGTATTAACCTTCATATAGTGAATGCTTTGTGAATATATTCGTACTCAAGTCTTAATAATAATAGATAAAAATAACTAAAAGATGCAAAATGCCTTAACACTGCAATTAGAATATTTTTAATGAATATCTCATTAGGATTAATTACAATGGAGATAAAATACGGATCCAATTTACGTTTAAAGTTATTTTTCTATGTTTAATGATGTTTCATAAATGTAATACCCAGAAGACGACCTCCTAGATGTTCTTTATTCAACTAGATTCTTATCGCTCCGATTTAGCTTTACTTGGGCAATAACTCATTAAATAATTATATGTTTTAAGCGCATCAATTTAAAATTTGAGACTAAATTCGCATTGAGAGGGGCCGAATGTATTTATTCTGTATTCATTGACGCCGAGTGGCAACAGCAGTTTTGTTACGATTAGTTTCGCTACTTGTATTCGATGTCACACGAGAAATGTTCTCGTCTTTTAATATTAATTAAATGTTTATTTTTCTAACGTGCCTTTCCCTTATTCAAACAATTCTCGCACAATATTACTACCTCGGATAGTAGAGTTGCCAAGACATATCATGATATCCCTTAAATAAAGATCAAATTTACCTGCTCTGTAATAAAAAGTGATCTTAAACATTAGGTAGATTAGGCCAATATTAAAGTGTCATCAACTTTTCGAAACTTGCACGACTTCATACCGGGAGTAAACGGTACATTCTATCTGAATTGAAGTTCGTCCAACAGGCAATCTGGCCTATCTGGTTCCACTAGATATAAAGAATGAGAACAAACGACTAGGCAACTTCAAGGGAATAAAAAAACTCTTTGAAACATAATAAGATTTTGAATTTTTATTCCAAAAAATATAATTGAAAATTTGATATATAATCAAACACTATTGCATCTATAGCTAAAGTTAATAAGCTTCACCACATAAAGTGTGTCTGACTCTTCTTGGCTGAAATGTTAAACATTAGGTATGCTTTTTTCAACAAAGGTTACTCTTCTGCATGACGTTCATCCATCCCATAAAAAGAAAAAAAAATGTTTTCGTGGATAAGAGAAAGCTAAAAGGGCTTAGAAACCTCTTCTGCACGCAAGCATTAAAGCTTTTAGCAAGGATTTAGCCTTTCCATTATCCAATTAAATCGCAGGAATTTTTTTCTTGTAATGTAAAGGAAAAAAACTAGGGCAAGCATCAATGGTTAAAAATGTTTTGTCTTGTGTAAACAATCGACTCGGCAAAAATGAAAATGTATAGTTTTATTCAAAATACTTTCACAATTGTGATGTAAATTTCGTTTCTTTATAATAAAGGTGTGTATAAAGAAGCAATTCAATTTATAGCGATATAATAGGCATAGTAAAAACAGAAGCTCCCGGGAGATATATAGAAGTAACCTATACTTTTTATATACATTATATAGAATCTTTATCCTTTAACAACGTAATAGGTTCTTTATATGCATCTTAAAGTAATGTATCTTTAAAAAATGATATTTTTTAAGCAAATACATACAAGTTTCTGTTAAAAAGTACTGAAATGAGTATTACAATCAGAAGAGATTTCCTTATAAAAAAGTTTTATAATATCCTTAAAAAAATAAATCTAACATATTCATTCTTAAAAATTAAATTATAAATGCGAATACTTAAATGATTTACTAAAAGTTTTTTTTTTTACTTGCGCCTGCATTCTTACAATTTTCTATCTGATCTCCGTATCTTGATAATATGTTTTCACCTTTTAACACACTGATGAAAATAGTTCAATAGTTTTTTCTAGTTACTACTAAGATATTAGAGATATGTTTCAAAGAAAAGGAGAAATCAATCAAATGGTGAAAAAATTAAAAATTTAGTCAAGCAACTAGGAAAAACTGCTGAAGGATAACGCGCCGATATTTTAAGGCCAGCGAGGGTTTAAATTCAGTACTATTAAAGCTCTATTGTTATTAAAGCTGTATTATTATTAAAGTCAGTGATGCTACTAAAATTGTATTTTTATCATTCAATGATTCAATCTCTTACATTGCTCTGTTTCTCGTATGCTATGGAATTAAATGAAATAATATTCCTTCTACATAAAACCATATATATTTAAAAATATTCACATTTGGCAAGCAGCTGGTTTGCCGGGGATATTAGTAACCTTATTTCTACATAAAACATTTAAATATAACTTTCTAATTTTGTATTGTAAAGACTGCAGACTTTAGAAATGTGCTATTTTAATTGGTTTACATATTACCATCGAGTACTGAAATTTTCTAAGGGAGAGTAGTCCCATGGCAACATATTATTAATCTATCTTAAACATTTTGTAGCATAGTTTTACTTTTCAATGCGTTTTTAATTTTTAACAATGGGAGATATTCTTCTGATCAAACAATTATTAAAACAATGAAAAACTTTTCATTTTCAAAAACATAATGTAATGTGTTCCAATGTTATGTAATCCAAACAAAAAATAGAATTAAAAAAATACCAAAATTCAACAAGAATTCCTACGATTGCTAGATTGGTATCATTTAAGAGAATTTTTAAACTTCAAAAGAGGGCAAAATTTATTATTATAACAATGCCCTCGCATGTAATCGCTGAAAATGTGAAAAATTCTACTCAATTTTTATTTCAATAATATTCTACTTAAAATTTTAAAAAACTCGCTTTGAAGTGCACGTACTTATCCTCCAAAGTATCTACAAGTGCTAAATTTGGTAGTTGTCAAACAGTCTAGACTGTAGCGTATCAAAGTACACACACGCATTCTTTTATTATTATCAATATGCAAATCACAGCTTCTAATAGTACGGCAATAAGGAATTAGACTCCAATAAAAAAGGACATTGGCCTTACCTCGGTAGTTTTGTGCACTTAAGAAACCTTAACGCATTTATAATATTTGGCTCTTCGTATGATGAAATTTGCCACAAAAGTCTGCAATCAAAGGTTTTTTCCAGCTTTGATTGGACCCAAAGTTTAATATAGATGTCAAATAGACACGTGAAGGCCACTTATTGAATTTCATTTATGAAATTGTTGTTGCTTTTAAGTTGTTGCTTTTCATTTATCAACAGCTTACAGAGTGCCTAATTTCTACAGCAAATATTCTTTCTTGATCTTCGCCTTCATTTATTTTATTAATACTGAATATTAAATTACACATAAAATTAGTGTTTATTTTTTGTGGAGTAGAAAGGAGTACAGTAATACTTATTTATATAAAATCAAAGATTCCGATATAGCTTAGTGGTAGAATTTCGACACAAGATGGAAACTTTTTTTTTTCAATTTGCAAAATATATCGTTTTCAATTTTAAACTGCGGGATTTCGTTTCTAAAAGCTCTTTTCATACTGAATCTCACGAATGTTAATTTAACTGTTTTTGATTAGTATACACATCATGGAAAAAATACAACATTTTGCGGTGTGACGAATTTATTTAATGATGATGATTATATTCATAAATATAATACTTATGGCAATTTAGATGCCCATTTTCAAAGATATTGAAATTGTAAATGGTTAAAAGCTACAAAATAGATTCTCTATATCTGCTGCATAATAAATGGACATCATAAATAACAAAATACGATTAATTGTGAAAAATAATTCAGTGCATGATTATTCACCTAACCCAAAGACTTGTTCATTGCTCTGAAGATTGAATGCATATTATCTGCTTTGGGTTGAATTTTTTTTAAAAATTGACTTCGCACTACTCTTTAGATATATTTTAACAGGAAAAATTAAAAAATGAAATGTGGTGATAACACTTTTTGAAAAGTGCCTAAAAGGAGCCCTCCGAGGGGAAAAGTTTAGATGTTCGATAGCTCATCATTGACTTCCAAAATAAATGTTTTAATTTGCAATTCCTTGGTTTAAAACGTTTTTGTTTTGCATAATTAATCATGCATGTTTATTATTTTATTTTAAAAACATTCAATTTCAAAAAGTTCCTTTTCTTTTGCTAATTTTATTGTTTTGTTATTAATACCTGAATAGATATATTGCTATTTATATGCACTAGTTGAATATAAGTAACAGAAAAAATATGAAGCCACCAGTTCACATAATATAGACGGTAATGCTGAAGAAATATTATATTGTATTTTCTCCTAGTAAAACTTGTCCAAAAGCAGGGGTTTCATATCAAAGTAAATCGTATCTCATCGGTGAGATACTTCAGTGATCACTCCAAGATTTTTCAGCTGCTACTTTATTCATTTTGCTACAGCAGCACGCCACATTAAACACAAATTATTAAGACCAGATAAAAACTATATACAGTCACAACTTTCCAATACTGAAATGAACATTCACATCCGCTGTTCTACCAAAGACATCTTTTCCGTCCTCCCAACCAACATGTCTCCCTTCTCTCCTCGTTTTCTCCTTCTTGAGTTGAGTTGCCCCAGCTGCTTCTCGTTATCCTTTTAAACCCTACTGTTGCCACACACGACAAACAATCTGACTTGGGAACTTTACTCTCCTTTAGGAAAAGAATATACATCAGCAAAAAATGAAATAAGATATTTTTAAGTGAAATTGAAAATAAATTAAAATTGTTTTAGAAATTATATTTTACGATTGTTTTAGGGTTCCTTGTTTAGGGCCCAGTTGCTTTAGGGTTTCTCTAAACAATTAATGAAGAATTTGAATAATCCACGGATTTGTAGATGTCTGTCTAAAAAAAACTGTTTCCTGCGATGACAGATTCACTCTCAAATCCTCCTAAGTCCAACATTGACACTCTAATCTGGTTACACAACGGCTACAAAAGAAAGACGCGAAAAACAGCTGAACAGAGCTATGTCAGATTTTTTCTATCCTTTCGACATCGATGGCAGGTTGATTGATTGCTCTGCAACAGTTCCGATTTCGGGGCTCTTTTTTATTTTCGTCAATGTTTAGTCATTTATGTACCTTCCTACACATATGTAAATTTAAATGTCAGAAAAAAATTCTAAACTTCATAAATAATAACTGAGATTTAAGGATTAAATCGTTGATTACCTAATTGCTTGGATCTGAAAATGTCCTAAAAAACATCGCGATTATTAATGACTACTTGGAACTGATAACAAGCATGATCGCCTGCAATATTAGTTATACTTAATTTTAAATAAACCGTTTCTATATATTTTCCTTTCCCTGATTTCAAGAAATCGACTAATATTAAAGCCTATTTGAGTTCAGTTTTATTTATTATGTAATGGAAATTTTGAAACTGCGACCAGTTCCATAATATCGTTGCGTTATTCAAAATAATAATGAGCGATTCATCTAGCTTCTAAATTTTAAGGTACTGTAACTTCACCTTTTTTATTCGTTTTTTAAATAATACAGGTATTAAACGAAAATGTTTAATTTTATCTTTCAGCAATGAAAAAATAATGCGTGATTAAATATCTGATGAAACAATTAAAGTGATTTGAATTTCGAGGAAACAATGTAATAATTGTTAGAAATTAAGTAAAAAAAAATTGCAAAAATTCGAACGACTTTTAAATCAGTATCATTAAAAAGAAATTTTTAAAAAATTTCAAACGATGTAAAATTTATATCTATGTAATATTATTTGGAGAAGTTACTTCGTAGATTCAAGGCCTGTAGATCGTCAACACACACACACATCTTTATTTTGAAAGAAATAACGAAATAAATTCGATTGTTGCTTCTTAACAAATTAGATTTTTCCAAAGTACATTCATGCTCACATGACTCAGTCTGAAAATCTGCTCTGGTTTAATTAAACCCATTTCATATCTTGTAGAAGATATATCACGAGACATGGTATTACAGCTTAAGGGAAAGATCCAATTCAATTTTGTCATATGATAAATTATTGCCATTCAAAAGAATGAAGATACGGATCTTTTGAGAAATAAATGATACGATTTTGCTTATTAAACTTCATGCAACATACAGGTACAAAGTTATTAAAAACATGACAAACCGAATTTCATTGTTGGACGTAGGAAATCATCCAACAATAAAAATCTAAGTATTTCAATGAAAATTAAAAATATTTTTAATCCGTGATGAAAAAAATGCTGCTACAATCAGAGGAGAATGAATGAATTTTAATTGGTCCAAAAATGTTAATCTTTAGCTTTCACTCTGAAAGGGGTTTTTCAAGCTACAAAAAGAATAAAGAATAAAGGTACATAATATAGAGTCAGATATATAATTCATAGAATTAAAAAATTCCTATTACAATTACTAAATTCAATATAATCTTTCAGTCCTTAAACTGTTGTATTTCATTAAGTTACTGTTTTTTAAAGGAGCCAGTGTTATTGAAATGTCCTTCTTAGAACCAATAAAATTAACACAAACATAATAGAATACAAACAACCACAATTCTTGTAAACGGGGAATCGTGCATGAATACATACAAGAAAATTTTAACAGCATATAGCAAGGCATTATATATCTGAAAATATAAAGATTTGATGGACGTTTTCTAACCCTGCATGTGTTCGATACAAATTTTTGGAATCTTATTGAGATGTACTTTATATCATCCTTTTTTCATTTAGGTTTACAAAAATATATTATCTATTAAAAATTATTATTTTCAAATTGAAGAACAAAGTCTTATCTGAAATTATGGTAAATTTAAACATCAGATGTACTCAAAGCTTCAATTGTCTTCTTATATTATTAAATGGGTAGGTTAAAAATTGAGCCAAAATCGACATCGATTCAAAAAGAAAGTTTTCAACTTTTATAACATTTTGAAAGAAGGTATTATATGTTGGTTTTGAAGGTAAAAAAAGGAATTTTAGAAAATGTTATTTACAGTCAGAGGAGAAAAAGGAAGAATTTCCTTATCTCGTGAATAATTCACGCAAGCAAATAATACGAAATTCTCAGAGAAGGTCAGAAAGTTATAAATGACTCAGAGGCGATAGAATTAAGAATAGCCCGAAACATAGAAAGAGAATATTTTATTAAATGTACCTCTTTTTAATTTACATGTTTTTTCCCATCATTTAAAAATTATTTCCTCTAAAATCAAAGAAAATTACAGTTCTTTCAATGCAAATAATTTATTATTCAATATTTTTTTTATTTGAAAATATTGTTTTATGTTTTATTTATGTACATTCACTTCCAGTTTTAAAGCAACACTAGGACTATTTTGGGATGGATCTTGTAATTATGAACCACTGTCAGATGACGAGGACGATGCTTAAGTTGGCACCCCCTGTACAAACTTGAACACCAAATCATAGGGAAATTGTTGCCTTGCCAGTATTAAATATTTTTATTTGAATGCCGGTGCATTTTTCTCGAGCCCGAGTATTTTTTCGAAAACAAAGTAATATAGAGAAAAAAGTATTTAAAAAATTAACAGAAATCTAATTTATTTTTTATAAAACTATTTTTAATTTAGAATAAATAACGGTCCAAACTTCAGTGCAGCATTGTAATCTATTATTAAAAAAAGGGAAAAACTTTTTATAAAAATTGCAAAAATCTTTAAAATTTTTCTCAAGTTAAATTAACATCAATAAAAAATAATTTTTCAATTTTTATTATTATAAAATTTTTGAATTGATAATTTTGGAAATGATCGCCCGAAAATATCAAAATTCAGTTTAATTTCACATTTTTAAAACATTTTAATAAAAATTTCAAAAAATTCATCACACCAACTTGCTCATTTTTTTTATTTTTAAGGTGTGCTGGTATGTTGAGAGTTAACACTCACACACATTTTTATAATTAATATAGCTAGATGATTAAATATTCCTAAAATCAGTTTTGTGCAATTATTTTTTCATCGGCCCTTTTATTTTCTTAGCAAACAGAGCACTTTATTTTAGTATTTTTTCATTTGCATTACTTTTCATGATTTATGGAGAATTCAATGATTTAAGAGAGATTGGAATGTATTTTTGCCTTAATATAATGTTTCATTTTTTTAAAAAAATAATTATTGTTTACATTCTTTTAAGCATGTTTACGGTTTTAAAGGGACATTTTCCAGACTAATACAAGAAAACGTTTACTAATTTTTACTGACCATTGCCCTCGTGATTCCCAGTTATTTTTCAAAAGCAAACGACGAGTAAAAATCTTACAAATTTGTTGAGGGGATGGAAATTGTGGAGTATAATGATAATTTTTTTATTTTGTCACAAACGAAGATAGAAAATTCAATAGTTATTTTTTGAATAATAATATTTGAAAAAAGAATATTTATGAACTTATTATTTAAGAAATATAAATAATTATTCAAAAGACTATCAACTGAATCAAAAATTGTTTGTTAAAATGAAACAAATCTTATTTTTTTGCTACAATTAAAATTAAGGAACTGAAAACTGATTTCAAATCTTTAGTTCCGACTACGTTTCAATCCTTTACATGCGGTCCATTTCAGAAAAGCTGTAGTCGGTTGTTTCCTTCCCCCCCCCTTCTCTGGGTTTAAAGCTCAAAATGTTTTTAAAAAAATTCCGGAAAGAGACGCAATTTTCTTTTTTTAATATGACGAGTTAAAAGGAATCTATCTACCTTTCCCGTCTGCTTCTTTTAGCCGGAATTCTCTTCCCGTTGTATTCGTGTACAAATGCCGTGTCAATGACTGAAATTCTACAAGAATCCTTTTTAGATCGACCAAAAAAACTTAAAAACTGTCTTCTTTTTTTTTAAAAAAAAGGCTACATCGCTTGATATAAAATGGCGTCCCCTTAGAGCATATCAAAGATAGACCGATATTGTTGCTTTCAATGGAAAAAAGGGAGGACCAAGGGTAATCTCTTTGAAATCCGATTTTCTTTGAAGTTCCTTTTACTTTTCCCGAATTTTGAGTAGCCCCATTTTCACACGCTTCAATTCTCAACTCGCTTTTTTCAGATTTTATATTTCAGTAATTCCGCACTTGTAATAGGATCCGCATTTGTCACTTTCACGCGTTATATGCACTTTACTTGTGGAGTATGAGAATTCTCCTGTGGTTTTTTTTTATATTTCTTCTCATATCTTGTTTTAAAAAAGTTTCATTTATATTGCTTACAACTGAAATTTATAAAGAAGGGTCCTTATATATTAACTATTTGGAAACTTGTCGAATAGATTAAGACGATTATTCAGTAAACCACTGATAAAATTCTGGGTCTAAATTATAAGTGGACATTTTGCAATTAATTCAACATGGTTAATCTGTTTGGTTAATTTGGTCAATTTGTTTCTCTTCCTTCTGGTGTAAAGTTTAATATAGACGGGATGTCCATTCTTGTCTTGTCCAAAGTCGAAAAGTTTAAAGAAAGGCATATAGTTACATTAGGAAAAATGGTTTAAGTGATGCAGATAATTATATTTTAGATATATTAAGTTAACAAAGACATTTCTAAAAAAAATTGCGAATTCTTATTATACTGCTACATGATCCTATTAGTAATGTATGGTAAAAAATGATGAGAATCGAAAATGTTCAATTAAAAAAACCTATTATTAAGTGTCACTTTGTGTTGTTGTGTGCGCGTGTGCGGGGAGGGTGGCGGGTAAGCTACGCATTCAGTATAAAAGGTTAAAATATGAATTGAACTTGTGTAATCATTTTTATTATAAAATAAAGTAATATTTAAATATTGTAAACAGTGATTCTAAAGATTTTATGTAGAAATATGTTTATTACAGACCTTTAAAAGTTACTTATATTCAAGACGACTTATGTTGACTAGTCAATTCTTATCTGCATGACTATTCACTGTAACAATGTGTAAATAACAATACAGAAAGTCTTTATTTCCATAGTAGCTCAAATGAAGAAAAAGTTTTTTATGTAAATGAAAATACGAGAAAATATCTGGAATAAAAATGCTATTTGCAGTTGAATGTTTGATTTTCAGTCAAATATTTTAATTTTCGTTAGCTCTTAATGGTTGTTTCGAGATTTAACAAAATCATTATTTTAATTAAAAACAGGTATTTTGTTCTTTTCAATTTTTCATTAAAAGGAAAGAATTTCTTTAATTCTTTTTTACCAGAATAAAATATTTTATTACCTTAAACACAAAATATAATTTTTGTAAATTTATCACGAAATCACTTCTAGTCCTATGAAATCCAAATTTTGCAAATTGGAATTTGTTCTGTTAAATAAAACAATGACTAAAATAAGGAAATAAAAATAAAGTGAATATTAACCAATAATTAAATATTAAATATGATTGAAAAATGTTCAAAACATAATAATACAAAAAAGAATAAATTCTTTTTGCTAAAAAGTTCTAAATAAAAGTTGTTTAAAGCGCGAATTTGTGGGCAAAATTCGTTTAAAATATATATTTTCACTGCTTAATAATTTGAGTAATTTTAGTCCCAAGAGAGCAATTTATTTTAGCTTTAAATATGACCATGCCAAGCATATTTCACTAAATATTATTGATAGAACCGGATATTGTTTTAAAAGTTCTTAACTTTATTGATTCTTAACTTTTGAGAAATGAATATTTATTTAAGCATATAACATGCGAAATAATTCTTATCGTCATTTAAAACATTTTTCTAAGGAAAATTGTTTTTTTTTAATATTTAAATGTTCAGAATTATGAATGATTTAGAAGGATGAAACATTTTTTTAAATTGGTTTTCAAATAATTTACTTAGGATAATTCATTTTTAAAATATTATTCTCTTGTAATAGCTAATGACCATGAATTTTAAAAGCCACATTTTCCGAAAAATTCAATAGCAAAATAGTAATATTTTACAAGTTTAAAAAGTTGCAATGCTTCTCTCAGAATAGGCTTTAGAAATGATTGTGTCAAACTTGATTTGAATAATACTGATTATGTTGTAGATTTTTTTGTTAACCCTCTGACTATTCTAGCCCAACCGGTTATATAATTTCTATACTGGTGGTCCAATTTCATAGACATTCTTCCTCATTTTTCATCCTGTACCCCTCGTATGAGGCAACTTGCCCACTAGAATAGAATGTGTGCGTCTATTTGGAGTGGGTCAATAACGAAAGGTTTAAGGGACCGCTGCGATGAAGATTCATAAAACCATTCTATTGCTCGTCACCAGAGGTCACGAGTGAAGATAGGAAATAAATTAATTCCGCAAGAGTTGTATTTTAATAGAGTTGAGAGTGGAATGGAAATTTCAAGGACGAAATCTTATGTTATGAGGGGAACAGGATGTGTTTCAAGATAAAGAAGTCCTTCCTTTGCATATCCGTATTTCTACAGAAAAAAGTTTTTAGATTATCTCTTAGTTATGTATGTAAAAATGACAAATAATTTATTATAAATTATTGGTAATTTTCATTCATTCCTTGATGAAAAGAACCTAATTATTTTGTTAAAAATATATTTTGTTATTTAGTCTCAATTAGTAAATATAATATTCAATATAAAATTGTTTAAAATATCACTTGCAATAAAAAAAATACTCGATTCCTTCTACCTCTTCGTTGTGAACGAGGTTTTCTAGGTGCTGTGTGTTAAGTACTAATCATTTGTCAAAGTATTTGATAGAACTTTGTAACAATTATTTACAGGCAAATTTTGGCATTTTAAATACAATTTAGGAATAATTGTTTTCAAATAAAGTTCATAGTTTGGGTTCAAAAGGTCTAAATACATTTTCGAAGTGAAATTTACAACCTTTCTTCACTTACACTAAAAAAGGTTATTTATTGCCCTTCTTTCTAAAATATAATGTTTATGGATTCGTTTCGATTCAAGATACCTCATAAACAAAATATTTTCGAAGCATCCATTTATGATATAGTTAATAAAAAAATAATTCAAAAGTAATGTGGAGCAGAAAAAATTAATACTCAGTTTTCTGTCTTTCAAATCAATTATTCAGGAAAATTTGTTAATTTTCAATCAATTAGATGACTTTAGGGGAGAATTTTAAAAATTCATCTTCGCATACACATGCACAGAATTTGTATATAGTTACGAAAAATTCTCACACAAGAACGATGCGAGGCTGCAGTCTTTATTGTCTATGAAAACGCGTATTAAATATTCGCAACAAAAGCTACGAATTCACAGCGAATTAACTCCACTTAATCCGCTAATCTCGGTTACACAGCAAAGATATAGAACGCGCGTCAGAAAGAAAAGATGCTCTCTCAAGCTAAGCCAACCAACGTATCACGTTCCCTGAACTATTCTGATTCCCCTGATTAAGCTTAAATAGCGTCCCACTGAAGTGGACGGAGCAAAATCAGAAATGACGTTGTTATTCATGGCAACTGTGGAACTTTCTTCAATATTCGTTAAGAACAAACCTTTGTTTCTTAGCTTCTACTACACATTTTAGAGTGTAGTAAAAACCGTTAGCGACCTCATTCCTTTGCTAACACACCTACATCCACAAATCAGTAAAATATTGCGATCTTCTGTGGTAAATCGTCTTAGAACGTTCTTTTCTCGCTAATGCACGATTCCATTACAATTAATTTTATACAATTAAGCTATTTACAATATTTACATTTAATTTACACAAAATTCATATGTATATATATATATATATATATATATATATATATATATA
>JAOUZG010024636.1:627842-648442 GCA_026289955.1 Argiope argentata | reverse complement strand
TATATATATATATATATATATATATATATATATATATATATATATAACAATTAAGTTCATTTTCTAATAACGTCTCCACATATCCCATTCAGGCAATAATTGACAAATGTTCCAAAAACACAGTTAAATTCACTTCTAATAAATTGCTGGATTCAAATAATTGGCAAAAAAAATATGAATTTTTCAGTATATATTCTATAAACAGAATTTCTGATATTTTGAAAAAAAAAAAATTTTTTTATCAATGTCTAATCTTCTTACGATAAGAGTCCCCCCCCCCCTGTTTTCAGATTTACTTTGGCATTTAAATGTTAATTTTGTTTGAAAATGAACTGGGTCCATTAACATTTGTTTGCTTTTGAGATAAAGTAAGAACAAACATAACCTAGCTAATTAAGTAGATAAACGGCAAGGCACATCTGAATTTTCTAGTCATTTGATTTTCGGAAAGAATACAATACAGACGAATAATGCCAAACTGGACACGGCATTAACAAAATTAATTTAATTGGAAAAAATATACCATATTTTGATTTGATTTTAAGCAAAGAATTTCAGATAGAGGTAACGATTGCTTTATTTTCTCCGATCTTCTTATACAAAAGAAAAAAAAAGAAGAAAAAAAGCATTACCGTGTTAACAGTAATTTTTTAATACATTAGTAAGATAATGTAAAAATCGCCTCAAAAATGAACACATTGCATCATACTACCATTAATTTTATTTTCCAAATTTCTAATGGAATTTTTAATTACGTAAAAAATATTGAATAGCCTGAGGTCACCGAAACATTTGCTTGACAAGTCTTTCGTTCGATTAAATGACACGTTATGCACAGGAGTTATTTGCATATTCATAAGTCTATTAATAACATGAATTTTTAAAGAAAATTCTACTGCAATTTAAAACGATACATTTTATTCAGTGATTATTTATAAACAAAGAAAATAATATACGAATTTTTATAAAATTAAAGTATATTTTCAGTTTTATCCATAGTCTATCTTTGAGAAGAGTCTAGACACCTTACTATTCAATTCCAAAATTCATTTTAATAATATAAAAGCAAGCACCCAGAAATGCTACTTTAAGTCTATGCTCTATTTTATTAATCCGAATTTTTTTTAATTTGCAGAACAGATTAAAATTTAATTCATTTTGGTAATAAATTAATTATTGGGGATAACTTAATCATTGAATAATATCTGTGGCAGGTACATACTCATTAACTTCATCAAATGATTATTTGGAGAATAATTATAAAGAAAGCATTGGACTAAACAAAGTTTTGTGAAGTTCATTATTCCCTAATTGTTACCAAACAGTTTATGGAATAAAGTGTTTTCTGATGTTTGCTTTTAAGTAATAGGGCCAAGAACGGTCATGCTTACTGATTTTGGGCAAAGATCACCCTGTACTCTTTCAGTTAACAATATAATATTTAACTGTCCTCTTAATTTAAAAAAGAATATTTTAGCTCTTATGACTTTTTAAAAGAATTTAACTTTGTGCAATAAAAGTTGTATAAATTTGGATGGCAGAAACACTTCCTAAACACCTTCCCATTATTGTGAGCGAGTTAAAGTGATTTGCAACCTCGAGAGAGATTGATAAATTTAGCTTGATATGGTGGATCGTAAAATATTTAGTGCCAAATAGATTGATGGAGAAAGCAGTTCTCCGAAGTTAGTATGACCATGTTTAGCAGGTGCAAGAAAAGCATGCAAATTGGAATTTTAAAGTGTAAAATAGAAAAAAATGTTAGTCAACAGACTATAACGTTTGTTTTCTTCCCCTAAATTTGTAAAATTATTTTATTAGCCATATTCAATCTCATTTTAAACTTTTGACTTTAGAGGAGAAAATTGAAAATTTATTTCTTTTTTTATAAATCAATTCACCATTGCGTGGATAGTACGAATATGAAATGGGGTAGCGTTTGGCGTTGACCTCTAACACCTCTACTATAATTCTGAACTTCTTAAAAAGTAATATTTTCCTCCTGAGGGTTGAATGATGAGAGCGAATAAGAATTTCAAGACAGATTTAATATTGGCACATTTGTATGCAAAATCTTGTTGAGAAAGGAACCATTCCTTCAAGTTAAGTATCGCATGCAATTGCTAAGCCTTCATTTCTTAGAAAATTTGAATTTTAATTGAATAATGTTTTACAACTGGGTATCGACAACACTTTCCTGACTGAAGAGTATCCATAATTAATTAATCATCTGATTTCAACCGATCATAAATTTCAAATTTCAAGATTTCAGTGATAATTTGAGAAGTATAACTCATTGAGGCTTTCCAATGCATTCAAAATATCGAGCTTAAAATATCTCATTTATATGCCATGCAATAAATTGGTGCAAATAAAATCCGACATTTATGTTTTGTATCAATTCAATTTCTAGTGGGAGTTTGTTTCAAAGTTTGAAGATTTCGAGGATAAGTAAATTAGCGGCTTCAGAGATTCATTAATTAATCCGAAAGCAAACGACATTTAATTAATTTTCTTTAAATTAGTTAATTAATTATCTTTGAATCGACGGAATCGACCTTTTGTGGCAATCACGAAAACTTTTTTTGAACTCTTTTAAACAATAAATAAAGGAAAAATTAAACAAAATTAAATTTTGGTAAGACATTTTTATCGATTTTCCGATATTTTGAGGTACCACTTAAATTAATATACATAACATAGTAATATACCTAGCCAAATGCTTTAACTAATACACATAAATATAATGAAGGATTTCTGTTATTGAAGGTGTCTTTCAAAAAATATTTTCAAGCGATAAATTGCAGTGTCTTTTTTATATTATTTTCCATGATGTCGTTGCGTCAATATTATCAAATATTAATGACCATGGATTTTAAATAAATTTAGTTATATAAACATCCCATTTTAAATCAACACTAGAATTTGGCCTCATAATTCTGGAACGTGATCCGAGGACGAGGATGACACTTCAGGTAGCAACTCCGTCTCTAAACTTCCACATCACACCAGAGAGGACGATGAATGCAACTTCCATCAGATCCGCTTACACGATGGTTCTTCCGTGGAATCTGAACTGTAAGTCTCGAATCCTTAAATTCCGAATCCGGGACCTCACTACTATGTACCCACTGCGGCCCCAAATGGATTTTTGAGAATTATGAAAGAGAAAATTAGTAATTTATTAAAAAAAGAAAGAACATTTCAGGGAGAATATCCCCACTGGTTAAGCAGAAATAGTTAAATTATTTAAAAAGTCGGATGATTTTTTATGTCAAAAATTTTATTTATAAATTTAACTTTATGCACATATCATAAGCATTTATAGCATAATACTACTTCAAGGAATTTTTTATTTCCACAGAGGATACATTTTTTAATATTCAACTATTAGGGATAACGGTCCCTAGTTAACTGAAATTTCTAGGGAGTCAGCGAAGGAAACTTTGCTGATCAACTAACTTGCTCGAGACACAAAACGAAGGAAGTGAGGTCGAGTGACTAGAAAGTAATCTGTCTCCCTCAGCCAGTCAAAGAGCGGAGAAACTCTGCCCCAATTACTCCGGATCTTTTCACCGTGCCATCTCTCTCCTTTGTGTCCTAACCAGATTACACGATGGAAAGGGGGAAAAAAAGAAAAGATAGTTCTCAAAATCTTAAAACTCACAAAATAGGCGGTGGTTTAGCAAAGAAAGTGCCTTTTATTTTGTTAATGCAGCGAGCTAATCACTAGGGTGTGTATTTTATTCGACGTGTTTAAATAGATTTTTCTGCAAAATTTCCGAAAAGTAGTTTCTAATTGTATAGTAAACTTTTCCAATTTTACCCTAAACTGAATTTTGTTTCGTTTACCATAAAGCCTCAATCAAATATTCTCAGTTTGATTATAGTAACTTAATTCCAAAAGAAGTGGCAATTTTAGGCTATTTAAAGGTTATATTAAGTTAATTAATTAAAATATTACGTTTATAAAATATTTGCCTTTATTCACGTAATAGTAATCATGTTTGATTTACAGGTATTTGAATTAAGAAATACTAAAATATTTTTAATCTAAATCTTAAGGTTCATTTACAATTATTTTAATACAAGTAAATTTAATTTGTTTTCTTGTCTGTATGTGTTTCTCAAAAGTAAAATTATTATGAAATTCTTCTTTTGTGCTTTCATCAGAAATTGTAACTATCGATCCAATTTTAAGAGGAAAATTTCATAAATACGTGCACAAATATTTTTCGACACTGACCATATCAAAAATGTTATAAAAAGAAATATTCTATGAATTTTCATATCGTATCGTTTAGCTCTATTCTCTTTGCTGCTCTAAAAGGGGAAAACTTTATACATATAATTCTTGAATAATAAAACAATAATCACCACTTGTAATAATCGCAGACATAACGATTAATCGAACGTACAGATTAAAATGTTGCGAAAATATCCTTCGACTTTCATATCTGAATGCCCCGAAATCCGCCTATTCTAACGATCAGCAATTATGTAATCTTAATCTCCAAAACCCTAGAAGTGTGAATAGTCACTAACTTTAGAGTGACTATATACTATGAATAATGTTCTATTCAATTGTATATACGTGACAAGTCTACATTTACATGCTATAATAACATCTCGAATTGAAGCAACACTAAAGTAATTTCGGTGCGCTTTGGCAATTTTGAACAACTGACTGATAACGAGAATAGTACTTGAATTGACACCATCGTTCTGTATAATTCCGCACCCTACCAGCGAAAGGATATTTGATCTAAATGTATCTGACTTGCACTAGATTCGTAAACATGGCAATTTTGCAGTGGAATCGAGTTTCGACCTTCTAACATTTCATCCAAGAAGATAAAATGTTACAACTAGACCACCACAGTTTTTCAAAAGCCATTTAAAACTTTTTTTCTTCTTAATCTTAAATTCCAGACACCCCCTTTCCCTTTTTCCCCAGTGTTCTGCACTTTATTTAGTGATCTAATGTAATCATAAGAAAGCAGTCAATTTCACGATGAGCAAAAGAAAGATGGGTTCAAAAAGAATATTATTTACTTTACAAATAATGTCAGGGGAAGGTTGTGGGGTATATTGAAAATGATCAACAATCGCTTAATTGTCGTTAAAACGCGTGCGTGAAGCCGCTTCTGCAATCCGTAGATAGATTATATTAACACCCCGTTTTAAAGTTGTGCAGGGGCTATTTTGGGTTGGACCTTGTTTTTTGAGTCGTGGCTAAACAACAAGGATTAACCCGGGTTTTCACCAGCTCTCCAAATTCTGCACCACACTTCTACAAATTGGAAAAATGATAAATTGGTATAACTGAACCTGGAAGGATTATATAGCCTGCAATAGACTATATAAATTTCATCAGTTTATCTTCAAATCCTTCGCCTTTTTTAAAACTGTATACGAATCCAAAACTGTGTTTCTGAGATTCAGGGATGTCTGAAACGTGGATGCTCGCCAAAATCTAGAGCTCAAATTTAATTATTGCCATCTTTCTCTTTGTATACATTGTGTAAAAAAAGTATGTTTTTAAAAGAAAATGCATTGTAAATGCAATACTTTTTTCAGAAGTACAAAAAAATTGGTTTTAGAATTGAACACATTTGATCTCTTCTTATTCCATTCAATGGCAAAATGAACGAGTAATATAAATTTTAAAAAGGTAAATTTAACCCTCTAGAAGAGTATCCCACGATTTCAGTCGGTGCATTTTCAGTCGCATCTCGCGTTTTTTGCAGTTTCGAGTGTTACGAAGACAGATTTATATATTACTAGCTTTTACCAGCTTCTTCGTAAGCATGGAAAAGAAAATAATCAAACTGAAAGCGATTTATTTACAGTGCGTACCTGAAATAAAGCAAAACAGCAAATCAAATCCGTATTGCTTTAAAATCGAGTCAAGTCTGTTTCATTTATCGATAGAGATTGAAACAGCTACAACAGTATTGTACGCATTTTTTTAACTTTTAATTCAAATGAAAATACAATTGCTAACAATTGCAGTACATTGCACATGCGTTACAGATGCTTGAAATTCCCAAGCCAGTTGGAGAAAAGTTATGCAGATGAGAAATTTTTAATTTCCTTTATTCTGTTTTGCTTTAAATAATAAAATAATTTAAAATAGAATGAATCAGAAAAATCGATTAAATAACAATGTTTAATATTAAATGCATCAAACACGTAGAAAAACAGCAGAATTGTTCTAAATAATCAGTCGAAAACATGTTAAGCCTAACCTCGTTAGCGTAGGAAAAATCAAACTTACTGATTTGGCTGTGGGGAAATGAAGATTTTTGGTTGGAAAGTTAGTTTTTAATTAATAAAAGTTTAACCACTAAATTAACCGGAATAAATAGTAGCCTATACCCTATTCTAGACTATAATCTATATCTGTGCTAGATTTCATCCCATTTCGTTCAGCTGTTTTGGCGTGATTGACAATTGTCATCCATCTAAAATTTCCACATTTATATTAGTAATATAGATTAAATTATTATTGTGTAGCGTGTAGTGACAAATCATTTTCTTAGAGTATATTGAACTCATTTTCTTTGAGAAATATTTGAACTCATTTGCAAACATTACATTTAAATAGCAATTTTAATGAATTACACATCCAGAGGGTAAAGTTATTCAGGAGTCAACAGTAGAAAAAAAATTAACGAATTTAAGAAAATGTCCATGATAATGGACGTTGTAGTTATTCGAATTTGATACTTTAATATACCGATAATGTCCTTACAACACTTATTTAATTATTCTATCCAGTTGAATGTTTTTATTTATCATCCTATGAGGCATCAAAAACAGTTTGTGAAGTTCACCCGTCTCTCCACTCATAGAAACTTCAATTTTTTTGCATTTATAATACAGAAAATTTGAAGTAAGCCAACATTTCTTTCTTCATTTCATCTCCGAGTATAGAACAAAAAGTTAACGCCGGCTTCGTCATTCTTTTAAGTAAATAAGATGGAATTTTTTACCTTCTAAATTACCACTTTCTCTCCTCTGGAAATAAACAAATAACAAGTCCCCATTTGTGCGATTGAAGTCGAAATCCTCCCTCTACACGAGAAACACAAAAGTACTCTCGAGCAGTTCTCCGTTTTTTTCCCTTTTTCTTGATGCATGCGTTAAATATCTTGAGTTGGTGTCCGACTTTACCGACTGGAAAACATTTCCATTTCTTTCTTCTACTTGAATATTTTTTTTATTTAATTTGGCAACAGCATTCTTTTTCCTGGGAGAGAGAGACTGAAGGAAGTTTTTTAGAGAGGAAATTACTCGCTCCCTGAGCATGTGATCGAAACACAGATCACGTGGCTGCCTGGATTATTCAAAATGTACGAAGCTAACTGGTCTTGGAAATTCCTGAGTTTGTGCGAGTGCGAGTTTTCGTAACATGCATTTTATGTACTTTTCCAATTAATCTTCCTTTTAACGAAATACTTTTCAGGGCTCATATGGATTAATCGTAATAAATTATCTCCGTTAAATTTCATGTCTGGATGTGGCGGATTTAATCATTTGTGGAGTCTGTGCAATGGACTTTAAGAAACCTTTCTTTTAAAAGCGCACTCATTCTATTTCACATTTGAACGCAGTTTCACCTTCATATACTGATGATTTAATTATTTTTTATTTTAATAACTTAGTGAAAAAGATACCTTTTCATTTATTGTCGTGTAAGAACATGTTTCCATTAGGAGTTTTGAATAAGTGTAGAAAAATGAAAAATTGAAGCTCAATTTCGCGTAGACGATGAATAAAGCTATAATGGCAAAATCCATAAACATTCTTTAATCGCATATATATATATATATACCTTTTTTTACCAGTATTGCATTATTATTAAATATGCTTCTTTACAAGCAGATGCGTTTTTAAAAGGTTTTTCCCTTTTTTATTTTTTTATTGTATTTTACACAACATGTAGTTAAAATATTAAAATAATTGATAAAAATTGTTAGTTTGTGGTTCCCTAGTTCATACATGTAAGCATATAACTATCCTGATACATTTATAAAGTAATTATAAATTTCAAGTAACTATAAAGTAAAATATTTCACAGGATCTATCAAGTAAAAAACATCAATGACTGTATTTCTTATAATTTTAAAAAATGAATTATTTTTTAATTACTTTTAATAATTCAATATGCACCTATTTTTGAACTAATACAATATTATTAAAATTTGTAACTCTTTAAATTTATTAAATTCGACCATTATGCTAAAGTTTTTTTTTATTGGTTTGCTCGTAATTACTTTTCGGCTCCCGCTCTTCTTACCCAATCGGAAATCGACGACTGAACGCGATGCGACTCACTTGTGTCACATGAATTCACGCATCAGAAACGTCAATAGTCCACAATATACGATGTGGCAACGGTGGCACGATAATGTTTAAATCCTGGAGGCATGTGATGCTACTTCATTGCACTTTCCTAGATCATGGAAACAATTCTCAGTCAGGTCCCTGGAGCCAAGGTTGTTAAAATTGGTACGTGGTTATTACTTAGGTATTATGTGCCAACCACGTGGAGTTAATTAACTTTTAATCAGAACTTATTCGGTAATTAAATTTTTCGTCAGTACACTCAAGATATAATGCTGCACAAAAACCATTTTTGCATAGATTTAAAATTCCAAAAATCAGCTTCTAAATATAATTATTTTCACATATAATTTACAGTGATACGTTTGTTCTTTTAATTAGCGCATTAAATACAAGCAAAATTGAAACTGAACACATTTATGTGCATGAACCTATTCTTTGTAATTAAGATTAAAATTTAAAAATAAGTTGAACAAATTTAAATATTAAAATGTTGCTACGTATTGTAGAAGTTTAAACTTCATTTAAATTTTTTTTTCTGAAAGTATTAGAATAAATAAAATTATGTTATTGACTAAATGATGAAATCAATTATATTTGCTCGAAGAAAAGTCAACGATACGAGGTGCATTCAGTTTCGACAAAAGGGAGATTTAAACAAAGCTGACTTTTAACTCAAATTGAATTTTTCATATTTCACTTTCAAAATGATTTACGCCAAAATCTTTCTGTAAACTTGCTCACAATATCAGAGAATTCTGCAAACACCTTTCACCCTCCCTCACGTTGCAGAGTCCCATCAAAAGTCATCCTTTTAAGGGGAGATCCGAGTATTTTATTCTCTTCGAATGAGGCGACGATTCGGAGGGAGTTACAACTCGACACCCCTCATCCATAACTGCAGACAGCAGAAGCCAGGGTCGGGGTGTCGGCGGCCTCCACAAGAGAAACTGCCGGCGACGAACCGAATCCATCATTTCCCCGCTATTACCTGACGCGTATTTCAAGGAGATGGATAAGGGGGCCTCTTTTTCTTCGACGGCTAGTGAAAAGAGCGAAGGAGTGATAACTCTCTGAAGTCCTTGAGTTGGCTGAGGATAAAAGTTGGGAATAAACGTCTCTTCCGAAAAATCGATTAATTAACAATGTTTAACATGTATGTTACGACTGAAAAACACAAATTCAATAGAATAAATTAAATGGAAATTAAAAAGAGTATTACGAGAACAAAAGCTGAAGTGTAAATGCTCCTACGGATTTTTGTAATGATTTGCAAAAACGCTCTATTAAGTATTTTCATAGATAAATTTGAATTCCATCAAATGCATTTACCTATAAAGAATTAAATCGAATTAAAATGTTGATAAAAGTAAGGGAAGAAATTGTACGGAAACGAAACCAATATCATTAGAAAGGTGCTTTTTAACCCTAAGATTGAACAAACAGTATTTATGTATTGCAGTTATTTTGAACGATAGGAACATTTTCGTAGGAAAGTCATAACTTTTTATTATTTAGGGGAGATAAAGTCAATATTTGTGCAAGAATCAATTTTTCGTTTCAATCATGCTTCTTGGTTACAAGGCGACATTTTGATTTGATTTCTGTCTGTTTTCTTCTTTCATTTGACTCTATACACTTTTTAATGATGCGGCAGCCTATCTCCGGAACATTTCTCAAAACATTTGTCAATTGCGTAATTTATCTGCGCCAAGTATTGAATTCAGTTGTAAAAACACACGATGAAGCAATCTGAAATTCCTACGATGGTTTGGTTGTATTTCTCTGATACCATTCGGCAATACTAATACTTATTTATGCGCCATGTATGTTTTTTAAAATTTGAATAAGCAAATCCCCATCAATAGAACTACCAGTAATTCGACATATATAAATTCTTGCAGCGGCAAACAGTTATTTGGAGTGGCCCTGTAGTTTTAGTGTTAACGGAACCATAAAGGTAGTTGATGTTCCAGGCGAAAATTCGTACTATGACCTTTTCGCTATTCTTATACTTTTGTGAGAAGGAGAAATGCCATTCATCTTCAAACCTGAGCTAAAATGATTCAAAAGCTATGTTTTGATTATTGGATTGTGTAACTAGATTTTATAGTCACACAAATACGTTGGCCCTTTTATGTTGTATATCGCAGCTATTTTATCCTCAATTTCAATAATACCATTCGGGCAGTAATGCGATATTATTTAACTGACCCTTCGGTGAATTATGTTTGATACAACTGAACTGAACTCATATCGCAATTTAAAACAACACGCCGTAAATAGGTTGCGTGTATTTTGATTCTACTTCAATCATGGAAACGATTTAAAATAATAAATTTATATACTAATTACCTAAAGAAAAAAAACTATTGATTTTTATTACGCGCTTCACCGAGGCAGTGCCAGAGTGGGTTCCGAAAAGGGAGAATAGATTTTTTAGAAGCTTCGCGAATTAATACTCGCATGATGAGTGACGCGGCAATGACATCGCACACAGCCTCGAAAGAACCTGTAGTTTCTAGATATACGATTTGATTTATTCGTTTTATGATAGGATATATGATTTATAGACATTAACTACAAACGCTAGAATATTTTGGTACAGGCTCGTCATTTTGAGGAACGATTAGATAACGAAGACGACACTAGAATTTAAACCCTTTTTTCAAACTTTCCACACCTGAATGATGGATTTTGATCTTATCAGATTTCAAATTTATCAGACCTGTTTATACGGCGATTCTTCGGTGGAATCGAATCTCGAACCCGCTCATTGTCTCCTCTCATACAAATCAAAACATTTTGGATTATATTCATTTTTGTTTGAGTCACAAAAGAGTTAAAGTTTTATTGTTTGCTAAACTATTTATTCTTAAATATATTTTATCAATTTATTATTAAAGATTTTATTTAACAATCCGGTCTACACAATGATATATACTCGATTATTCAAAAGAAGCAAAAATAAAATTATTTTTTTCCTTTAAACAGTTTATTTCACAACACAAAAAACAGAAAAAGAATTTTTTTTTGTTAGTTAACCTTTTGCAGTCAGAAAAATAGTTAGATGCAAAAATTTTCACCTCATACAAAGATTTGTTTATTGCTATGAAAAATAAATATACATAATTCTTTTAAGTTGTATTTCTTTGAAAAATGAATCTACATCTCTTAACCATTATGTAAGCGTTTTTTACAATTCAATTTGAAAAATTAATAAATAAAACATCAAAATGATGCACAGTCTTGAATGGTGAATCAGAGGCACCAACGGAGTGCAAAGGGTTAAAATAACAAAAGGCAGGACATTATTAGCCTGAGAAAATGCTCGAAATATCAGCTTCGGTGAGAGTCAAATCCGCGGAAGTTTCCCTTCCAACAAAAAAGAAGAGCAGCATCGAAGCCAACACTTTTTTCCAAATCGGGTTTTCTTTGAAATATCTCTTTCTCTTTCCGATTCAATAGATGCGTGTAAAACAGTGTTAAGCGTGACGAAACATCCTCAAATCACGCTGATCTTTTGCGTTTCAGTTGCATCGAACGCACGTAATGCGATTTAAGCATTACGTTCTGCATCCTTTTATGTTCGGAAGAATTGTGAGTTTTTCCTCAGGTGTTACACATACAGTTATGCGCCTTATTTTCAAATTGGTTTACTGTCTGAAATGTTGCAATACTAAACTGAATAAGGTTTCACGAACTGAAATATCTTGACAAACTATTTCATGGCAACTATTTTTTGAAGAGAAATCTTATCAGTAATATGCTTATAATGATTTTAAAAAATTAATCGTTAGGTTTGAAATTCAAAAGGAAATTTTTAGGAAAATAAAGGAAACAAAGAAGTCAAAGAAGGAATTTGAGAGTGTTTCCCAAAATTATAGATAATTACGTACTTATCACAATGGATAATAAACGAATAGTTTCGTAGGATATTAAATCAGCAAATATATAGATTGCAATGATGTATGTAATTTCATATAAAATATTCTTAAGGCTTATATATAAAATTAAAGAAGTTTCTCTAAGAATAGTTCTAAAAGATTCATCTAGCTGATTTAGGCATAACAAGATCCCAGTATTGAAATAAATTGTTTTAATAAAGATCAGTCGTATTAGTGTTTACGTGGAAGCGTTCTAGGCGTGGCTTGAAGCTTGGAATCCATGACTGCAATTAAAATATCTTCGTCATCCTTTAATCGTAATTCATAAAGAGGCGATTCATACTATTCGTGTATGGTCCCAAAGCAGAACTTATAATAATCCAATTAGTCAAGGGAAGGTTCTTCAAATCAAACCCCGTTATTAGAGCCTATTAGAAAATGCAGGATTATTTAAACAGCTGCCCCAATATTAAATGAAATTCCCGTAAAAACGAACCATAGAATATCATTGATCTGAAACTTAATTGACTTTAAGATTTTTCCCATTACATTGGATGCTCCTTTTATTATTGTTACTTTTATGTTACTTGAATTCTTTACGAAGCAGACTACTGTCTAAAGAGGCACGTTATGGTCGATTTTTGCTAAACAGTTACCTAAGCATGACCAGCATTAACTAAAAGGCATATAGTTTTATGCAGAAAATCAATGGTTCTTGAAAGCATAAAACGATTCTATACATCTTGACAAGGCTATAAATCAGTAATTAAATAATTAATAATTTAAAATCAACTATAATGCACCAGCGAAGTGTCATATTGATAAATAGGCTGAGTTTAGTTAAATAAATGTTAGCAATACTAGGGCTATTTTGGGACGAATCTCGTAATTTTCAACACCGGCCAGACGGCGAGGATTGCACCTGAACAGACAACTTCATCTCCAAACTTCCGCACCTTGAGGGAGGACGTTTCGAAAAAAGAGCCCTCACAGATTTAAGATGTACCAGATTCTCTTACACTATGGTTCATTGTTGGAAATCAATCTCGAAATGAGATCATCCGGTTCCGAGAATACTGTTGCTTCCTTTATGCCGCAAATTCGGAATTGCCATAAAGAAGCTTCCACCCATGTCCACATAAGCTAGTGTGGGCTCATTGGAGAGACCAGACATTGAAAGTTACAGTCCAATTTAAGCCCTGATTTTAGACGACATTTCATTTATATTACTGAACTCAAACTGATGAATGACTTATTTGTTAATTTTGGTTTTGTTCATGGAGATTAGTTAACATAAGTAGAAGTTACAGTCCATGTTAAGCGAGATTAAGTTTAAATACAGCAATTGAATTACGAAATCAAAGCTGAATTATTTAATTTTGGTTTTGTTTATGAAAATCGACCAAAATAGACGAATGTTGAAATTTATCGACGGAAGCAGAGGCGATTGGAGTGCTTTTTTGTTTTGTGCTTTTAACCCTTTGCACTCCGACAAATAATTAGATGCAAAATTATTCACCTAATACAAATATTTTTTTATTGCTATGAAACATAAATACACTTGCTCACAAAAGTAAGTATGCAACTCATAGCTTAAGTAAAAAAGCTCTAGTTCTCAAATAATATAAGAAAAATATTATTTTGGAGAGTGTTGTTTATAATTTCTGATTCAAGTCAAAGTAATGAAAAATAAACCAAATCATTATATTTTTTAAAAAACTTGAAGTGTAATTTTGTTAACGACCAGTAGAAATTTGAATCACAAAAATATATAAGCACTCTGAATTTTTGACTTTTAAAAAGGCTGAATGAAACTTCTTGGGTGATTTATCGTTTTTCAGTCATAAGTTTAGTAGTTATGCTATAGTTTTGTGTTTTTCTTTTTTATTATTATTTCTGTCTCCGTTCCTAATTTTTTTTTGTATTTTTACAATACTTTTCAGAAATTTGTAATCTCAAACAAACTTTAAGTCTGCTTATCTGAACTAGCACAAGTCTTCAGTTTCTCCCCAATAGTTAGCTTGATTCGACAAAGCCACTTCTTATTTAAATTTCAAACAGCTCTCTGTCTTCAGTTTTCTTTGATTCAATATTAAAATCCCTTAATTAATTTTAACTGATAAATGTGAAACGTTGAACAACAGTCACAGTAGTGTATAGAACAGGACCGTATTTCATTATATCTTCCACTTCATGCTCATAACACTGTTTAAATAACCAGGTGGTTATAGTTGCAGGGAATTGAAGCGGTGTTGTGTGTTGTGAGAGGAACTGTAAAACACGGTGGTGGTTCGATTATGGTTTAGGGTTGCATGTTTGAATATTTTACAGAATAATCTAAGCCAAAGGGCTTCTAAATTTTTACTCGATGGATCCTTCACTTTCCAACAAGATAATGATCCCAAACATATTGCTCGGGTTGTTTGGAAATGGCTGCTATATAATATGCGAACACAGCTAAAAACCTCACCGGAGTCACCTGATCTTAATCCCATTGAACACTTGTGGGGTTATCCCGATCTCTAAATTGGAAAGCGAGAGATCAAAACTAAGAATGATCTAAAAAAGGCCCTAAGTGGCAGAAAATACCATCTTCTGTCAAACAAAATTAAGTAAACTCGGTGCCATCTAGATTGAGAGCTGTTATTAAGGCCAAAGGCTATCCAACAAATTACTAAATTTTTTGAAAAATTGTAAAATTTGCAATATTAATGTCTTTGTTTTTGCTTGCATACTTACTTTTATGATGTAAACTACATCCTATTTTAAGTTAAGCTCTTCTTGCTAGTTAAATATTTGTATTTTCTAAATATTTTTCCTTTTGTAATTAAGCTTGATTTTGCTGTAATCGAAATAAATCATTAATTTGAAAACTCTAATGTTTTAGGTCTGTTTCTTTTTATAGGGCATCACATACATTCTGCATGCTTACTTTTGTGACTAAGTGTATACATAATTCTTTCAAGTCGAATTTCTTTGAAAAATTAATCTCCATCTCTTAACCATTAAGTAGGCGTTTCAAACAGTTAAATTCGAAAAATAAATAAATAAAAAGTCAAAATGATGCACAATCTTCAATGGCGAGTCAAAGGCACCATCGGAAGGCAAAGGGTTAAACATGCAGCTGGAATGCATTCTACTCCAGAAGAAAAAAGAAAAAAATCTATTTATCTACATTCTAAGAAACACACTATTTTAAAACTGGTTTTATTTTACCGACTATTGTGTCAGCTGGAACTATTTTCAGTTTCGAAAACTGGAAATAGTGTTTTCTTATATGGTACTTCCAAATATATCTACCGGATCCTTTCCAACGCCGGGAAAATATTGACGTTATTTTCTCGTGATTTTACAAAGTGGATTTCCCATTTCCTTCGCAGTGCTCTGAAAAATTTTCCAACAAAACGAATGGGTTGCTTTTAAGAGAGAAAGTTTTTCTTTAAGTTTCTGTTCATTTTGAAATTTTTTCCTGAAATTTAAAATAAATCTTGACTTCTTCCTTCTTCAAAACTAAAATTCCTATGAATTTTATTTATAAACAACAAATTAGTTGAATAATATTAATTTATTTGGATTTTGTATCCTATCAAATTTTTCAGCAACATAAAATTACTTTAAAGTTTTCATTGCAATTATGCAATACTTCTTTATATATTTCAGAATGCATATATTTGTTAATTAATGGAACGAGACTGCCCCCTAATATCAATGCTAAAAGTTTCTTTTATAAATTACATTTCTTCCGTATTCCTCCGTTTGATATTCAGAATAATTTAAGAATAAAAAATCTCGTATTTCGTTGTATTTTCTAAAACGCTTGAAAGAGATTTATGACTTTCAAGAAATGGAAACTTTGCTGAAAATTTTAATCTGGAAACTTAACAATTTTTACCATCACAGAAAGGATTAAGGAACCATTTTATAAATTAAGAACAGATACACGATTACCCAAAATCATGACTCGCTATTATCGACGATTTCGAGAGAGGAACGGGTTTACGTGAACAAGACGGACCAAAATCTTAATTCCTTAATGAGCGGAATGAAGAACAGGGATTAAGAACATAACCCGGGATCGGGTTATTCGTTCTATTTAAATTTTGATAGACAATTGGTGTAAGAAGTTAAATTTCCAAAGTGTTAGACGCCGCTGACTTTTATATTAAAATATCCTCTAAAGTTATTAAAACTCATATTGATATCAAGCAGTATAGAGATGCAATAAAATAAGTTGCAATTCATAAAATGAAAAAAATTACCTGTTGAGGTGATTAAGTAAAATTATTTTCTTTGAACAAAGAAAGCTCAGGTTGGAAAAACGGGACAACACAAAAGAAATAGTAATCTTTTTCAGAATTCAAGACAATAGTATTTCAGCTGATACCATACAACTGCTGCCCAAGAATTACGCCACTTTAGGAGGAGCGATGAAATGACTGCATCATTTAAAAGCAGGTTCCATGGAAACACAAAAATCCGCACCCGTATTTATTTCAAGCAACACGAAAGAGAGACCAATCCCACTTGTTGATAGACCCAAGGCATTCCAGAAGGTGTGGAGAGGATCCGAGTTACAACGTCACAAAATTAGCTGCAGCCGTTATGATTAAACACATTTTGCAGAAATTTTAATGCATAAAAATGAACAACATTTGCAGGAGGAAACTTTTCTTTCTTGAGTTTATTGATCAACAATTGAACTTTTATTTATTGATCAACAATTTTTATGCGTCAACCTAACATAGTAGATTTTTGTGGTTATATTCTTTACTGAACTTATTTAAATATTATAAATAAGTTTATTTAATAATTATAATTTAAATATTTCCGTATTATTAAATACTAAATGTGCGCGGTGTGCTTTGTAGCTCTATGGGCCAGATCTTTTCATTCAGAGCTCCAAACTTGCCAAATAAGATGGAAAAGCCCAACGTAAGAACCATTTTTTAAAATTATTAGCAAGAATATTTACTAAAAATTAAGCGAATTCTTTTCCAGCTAACATGAGATAATATGACAGTATAAATTATCTTCAATTATTTTTATACTATCTTCAAGTTTTAAAAAAATTATCTTTTTGATAACATTTCGATTTTTTCAAAAATTAAGCATATTTTCCGAAATTTTCATGTAAACATAAAATTTAATCGGCACTAACATGTGATATGCGTATAGAAAAAAAAACTTTCATCAAATGCTGCTATCGCGTAGGTAAAAGCTCAAATTAAATATCACGCTCAATTAAATTCCAATTAACGCATAGAACAAATTAATTCATACCACAGATTAACTAATAAAAGTGTCATTTTCAATGTGCCCATAGGAAAAGAAATAAACGTGAAACCTGATAGTTTCTAGAAAAACTATTGAAAAAAAACTATGCAGTGAACTTTTAAAATGTCTGTATAATTAATTCCATAATTCTGTTGTTCAAGGGAAACAGTTTATTTATGAATAGTGTCTAGTTTAATCGGGTTTCAAAATTTAATTGCCAAACAATATTAGCCATATTATATATAATAGGAAACATGGTTTTATTGAAATTAAGGATACAATATTACGAATATTAGATATATATTCAGACCCTTGGTTCAGCGGATCACATTGAAGAAAAGTATTGTGTAGACGCTAAAAGTTTAAAAAGGAATAACGGCCCTTTCCAGTGCGACGAAAGAATCAGCCGTGAACGATTGAATATTTCTGCCCTATAAAAATGCGCGATTTCAGATTGCTCTAATGGAGGTCTCTAAAAAGTACATCTGTCAGCGCTCGGAATTTCCTTATCAGCCTATAATTATAAAATTGTAATTTGGCCCAAATCGTGATATTCAACATTTCATTACTCGGACATAGCTGACCATTGATTCATATTTTCAGAAGCCCATTTATTGATTGAAACAAAATATTCATGTCCCTTCAATAATTTTGAAAATAAAAATGAACGTTAATTTTTATGATGAATCAGATATTTGAATCGATTAATTCCTTGAGATATCGCATAAATCATGAAAATTATTCTGCGGTTCACATAAAAATTGAATACGTAATGGTTCTTCTTTCTGTACTTAATTAAAAAAAGAAAACTGCTTGATCTCAGCAAAAATATGTGCTTGTACAAATGATATGGCTTTCAAAATTTGAAATAAATAATTTGCTGAAAAGGCTTCAAAGAGACCAAATAACAAAAAATACTGAATTCAAAATTTAAAAGAGCATTAAGTCAGCTATCTGGTCCTCAGAGGCAGTAAGTTTTAAAATCGATTCCGTTTGCAATGATGGCGTCTAATAATAGTATCTCAAGATGAAAGTTAAAACAAAAATTTTGATTCTGAATAAAGACGAAACGGTTATTTGATGGTTTTGTTGCTGTCGTATAAAATCATTGTAAGGAACATATTTAATCTTTAACATTACATATTTATTTAGAAGTGAACATCTTAGTCGTCACGTGACAAAGCAGGGTCGCTTCGAAATTACATTATTAGAAGCTTGACATCATGAATAATTGGAAATATTGACTTCAAAATATATATGCAAATATATCAACAAAAACTAATTCCATGGGGATGGAGAATTCATTAAGGAAACTTCGAAAGGCTGCTTTATTTATGAGATGCTTATGGATTTTCATTAAAGTTGCTAGATAATAAGTTTTCTTTATCTGACACGTGATGTTAAGTTTCAAATAAAAAGGATGCAAAACGGGTTAATAAAAACAGCAACTCATTTTATTTTGATATTTATAAAACAAAGAAATTGGGCTTTTTTTAAATTAAAAAACTGATGCGATATGAATTCCATCGTAGAAAAAAATATTTGGCTTATCTTTCAAACATTCAAAAAAAATTCATGATTGAGAGGAAAATGAAAAATGTTATTCCTTTCGAAAAATTTAAAAAGTGAATTATATTTTCATTAATCTTTAGGTTAGGTATGCATTTACTTTCCCATTCGTTTCGACGATCGTTGCATAATTTTATAGCAGTCATTTTTCTAGTCGTTTGTTTGCTGCTTTGAAATAACAATTGGGATTCTTTAAAAATTATTATAATTATTCATTGTACTAATTTTTAAAAACTCCAGATATTATGTGAATGTTTTTCTGATTTTCTGTTATACTACATATTTTGTTTTACAAATTATGGAGATAAAAAGTTGAACATTTAGAAATTGAACAGCTTTTAATTGAAAATTAAAAATATCTTCTGTTAATCTCGAAATGTTATAAAATTAAATAAAGATATGTCAAAAAATAATGTCTATTCCGATTATTAGTTCACACTCTTCCTATATATATTTATATACCTACCTATATATTTCAAATTTTAAATCATTTATAAAACACTTTTTATTCATACACTCAAGTTCAAACAGAATTTTTTTTAAAACTTGTATTGCAACTGACTCGATGTCAATACAGTTTTTTCAAATATTAAATTCATTCATTAAATGTAATTAATTTTTAATACTTTGATTTTTACTTAATAGAGTTTTAGCAGTTTGAAAATTAAAATTTCCAGGCATTAGCTTGATCGGTAAAGCTCGAGGATTTTGGTATTTTCCACGCAAAGGTGAAGAATGTGAGCTCAATTCTTGCGAAAATCATTCATTTTTGGATAAATTATTTATATTAATTGTAATTATTTTTAAAAAAAAACCAAAATGAAAGTTTTATTAGTTGTTAAAAGGAGAAATTAAATTTTTTTAAATATAATTTATTTTATATTTTAGTTAATATAAATGGGGAAAATATTAAATTTAATTATTTACTTTTTAACTTTCAATTAATAATACATTAAATTAAATTTGAATTCAAAAAAATAAATTCCTTCCCAAATTTATTATTCAGTGGCGTCATATATACGGAATCAAAATTTCAATTCATCAATTATTAGATATAATTCTAAAAAATACTGAAAAATTGCAAGAATGTTAGTTTTTCAACGAATGACTGCACAGAGTGCACAATTAAAGCACGTTAGTCTGCAAAATTTTACAAAATGTTTCAGCATTTAAATAAAAAATTTCAAGAATTTAAATCTCAAATTCTTCTTATTCTTCAATAGAAGTCTTTACCACCAGTCATTTTTAACAATATCTTCTAAATCTTTATTATAAATAAAAATTCAGTGTTGCATTTTTGCTCAAACATCGCAATGCTAAATCTGGGATTATGTAATTCTGATTCTATGAAATACATATATTTATTTTATTTTAAAAGAAGTGAATATTAAAGTTTTAATGAAAATAAAGAATGCATTGGCCAATGCAGCGAAATTCCTCTCTCTATCATGTTAACTCATGATAAAAGTCAGTGTGTGTGTGTGTGTGTGTGTGTGTGTGTGTGTGTGTGTGTGTGTG
>JAOUZG010024636.1:586897-627832 GCA_026289955.1 Argiope argentata | reverse complement strand
GTGTGTGTGTGTGTGTGTGTGTGTGTGTGTGTGTGTGTGTGTGTGTGATGCTCTATTAGCCCTACCATTTAATTTACAGTCATCGTATTTAACCTTTTGCAACCCGAAAAATAATTCGATGCAAAATTATTCACCTCATACAGAGATTTGTTTATTGCTATGAAAAATAAATATACATAACTCTTTTAAATCAAATTTCTTTTAAAAAATTAATCTACATCTTCTAACCATTATGTTGGCATTTTTAACAATTAAATTTGAAAAATAAATAAAACGTCAAAATGATGCACACTCTTGAATGAGGAGTCAGAGGCACCATCGGAGTGCAAAGGGTTAACTCATGTAACATGGAAATGGGGTAAATTCTACACATGCAAGAATTTCCGAAATTTAAAATTCTAATAAAAAATTAAATTGAAATTGAAATTGGCTTAATTAGTAATTAATTGAATTTGGTTTTTTCCGCTATAAATTACGAATTCATAGAAAGGACTTTTCTATCATTTGAGGATTCAACAAATTATAAGTTCTGATACAAATGTTAGGCTATAAAGCATCGATTTTGAATGAATTCAAAATATTTTAATCATATTTTCTGACAATTTATGTCACAAAAAAAGAATATTTAATTTGTTAAAGTAACGTTAAGTGTCCATAGGAAAAATTACCTTGTATTTGTGTATTGCCACCACACTGCGCTGTTTTCACGGGCAAAAATACTATGTATTGTTATTGTAGGAAGAATAATTGCTTGTTAAAGATAAGTGTCTGTAAAGTCGCACTAAAAAATTCCCCAGAAATAAAATTATTTAAAAGGGACAGTGATGAAGCTTATTTTGATGGTTTTAATATTCCTATTTTAGAGCTACTTTGATACAAACATTATTTTAAACCATAATTGATTAACGAGTACATCTTAAAATGGTAGCTCATCAACTCAGAAATGAAAACTGTAGCAAAAAATTTTGTCAAAGAATGTTATTAAAATACGAGTTTAAAAAAATTCGAAATCTATCCCTCCCAAAATTTTAAACCGCAATGAATATTTTAGAAAAATATCGAAATACTATTTTTCGACAAGTGAAATCGAATTAGGGATTGCATTATCAGAACAAATTGCTCTTATCGGATCAACGTGAAAACGAAATCAATACCAAGCAACAACTAATGAGAAAAAGGACAGAAAAAATGTGGTGGGGGAAGCTTTTTTCACAGCTGCTGAGCGCTAAGCCCCAGCGGCTATTAGAGTAGTTCAGCCATTATTGTTAAGTCCAATGCGAGGAAACTTTCGTTTAATGTGCAGCTACTGAATTTTGGTACTTTCTGGGATTGTTCTTACGATAGCTCCAATTTATGCATATTGATTTATTTTTTGTCATCTTACTTTATTAATAGTTTATGCTGCTATCGAAGCTTTCAAACTAAACAGTTTTTAAATCAAAAATAGTTTTTTTTAATTCTGGTTTCGAACTGGAAATCTTTCAACCATGAAAACGAGGTTCAAGCCAGTATTCAAAATAAAGCTACGATTACAGGGTGTGGCTATCATTTAAATAATTTTAATCAAATGAATTTCATTTTTTAATTAAATAAAATGAAAAAAATATATTTGTAATGTTTGTTTTTTGTCTATGAAATACATATATTTGTAATGTTTGTTTTAATTACAAACATTTAAATATGATTTGGCTGATTCTCTAACCAGAGAATTGACAAACTAAACTAAGCAAACTTTTTCAAAATGATTGCAGACATTTTTGCCTTAATATTAGTTTTCAAAGAAAAAAAAACAAAATTCTAGTGTACTAACCAGTATATACACACAGTACCTATGCCTTTCATTATATACGTAAGGAAAGAGATCAGCCAAAAATTCCAGATAGATCAGTCTAAGCTGTACGGTACTAAAAACTCGGGAAAAACCTTCATGGGTTTATTTGTAAGATATGCAAAGATATTTAGTTGCAATCCTGAATTTACCGGAACTCAAATGAGTTCTTCCTAAAATTAAAAAATAAACTCTCTGGTTCCATCATGTAGTTTTTTCCGAGTTAGGGTACAAGAGAAGAGAAGATTAAATAACGAATATAGTAAACAAATGTAATAAAAACATCTGAGAATTACTTTCGTGGAAGGGGAATCTCAAGATCCAAAGTTACAGCTTTCGTTCGCCAATCGGCATACGCTATTAAAATCCCGCCTCCAAATGACCCCAAAATATTTACAATTTAAATATTTTATTCTGATCGATTTAATACAAACGGGAAAGTGACAGAAGCAAATGCGAGCTCCGTGTTTAACACAGGAAAAGGGCACAAATTAGCAAAGAATAAAGAAAAGTGAAATAAGAAAAAAAATTACTCAACAAAAACTTGCCGAGTTTACTCAGAAAGGTAGCTAGTGACCAAAATACACATTTGAATTCGATATTTCTTTTTCAAAGAGGCTGAAATAAACAGTTCTGGTGGGAATTGGAAACTACAACATTAACTCTTCGCATTCCGAAAAACAATTAGATGCAAAATTATTCACCTAATACAAAGATGTGTTTTTTGCTATAAAAATAAATATACATAATTCTTTTAAGTCGAATTTCTTTGAAAAACTAATCTACATCTCTTAACCATTATGTAGGTGTTTTTAACAATTAAATTTGAAAAATAGATAAATAAAACGTCAAAATGATGCACAGTCTTGAATGTGGAGTCACACTCGACATCGGACCGCAAAGGGTTAAAATGACCTAAATGACCATAGTTGCTCTTATCAATGAAAGAAAATTATGGTTTTCCCGGTCATTATTATAAATGCTAACGAGTTACAACGAAATAAGTGTTATGGTTAAATTGCGAAAGAATTAGTGAATCGAATGTTTGATGTCTACCAGTGATCTTTTTACTATTATAAAAAGATAATAGAAATAACTAATTTTATGTTATTAGCTAAGATATACCATAATCATAATTATTTTTGGCTAATATATATCAATCATATTTTTGTATTGGCTAAGATATACCATAATCATATTTTTTATTGGCTGACATATACCATAATCATATTTTTTATTGGCTAAGATATACCAAAATCATAAGTATAAATTATTTAAAGGCTAATAATAATTAGCTAGAAAAGTCGTATATTCTAACTATTGACTTTGTGAATACTAGATTTTTGTTTGGTTTTAAATTTAATCTTATCTAATATTTTCATAAATTTATTCAACAAAGTTCTATATAGAATGTACTTTATTTCTTAATATAGTTCATAATTCAACAGAAAAAATTATTTCTAATTTAAATATTGCAAATAGATTTTATTTTTTAAAAAACTTCCATTATTAGTTTTTAAATTCTCCAAAGCCATTGTGCCAAAAAACAGTAGAAATCTCTGAAAATTAATTCATCAATGGAAATATCAGAATAGATCCATACCCTCCATTACCTAAATCAGGGCATTTCCGGTGGAGAGAATTCCTCGGAAATTGTAATGAACGTATAAATCTAAAAATAGTGAGATCCCGAAATCTCCCCCTGCCTCGGAACAGGAAATCCATCTGATCTAGATTAATGAGCATCCTTTTTTATTCCCAAGAGGTAACAGCTGAGGAGATTGCGAGAATTATAATGGATCCGCATCGTCAACATTCAATCTACAACAGCGCTCTAAAAATCAAGTTGAAAAACATTTTGCAACTTTTTTCGAGTTCTAATTGAAATTCCAGAGAGATGGTACCTCGGATGCAACTCCTGTTTGTTTCCGAACCCCCCCCCCCCCACTCCTTCCGCTGATTTGAAATGATGATATTTAAAGCAATTAATGTGACATTTTATTTACTTTCACATTTGAAGTACGTCCCGAGACAGGATTAAAACAACCATCACATTTTATTTATATCCGGCGGAAGTATTTTAAAGTGGTTTTTTTTATTTCATTCCGTTTAGATAATGAAAATGGAACATCAGTTTCATATTTCAAAATTTGTTTTTGTTGTATATTTGGATAATATCTTCTTTAATTTTACCACGGCAGTAGTGTAGGGACCACTAAGGGCCGAAGATTCTTTCTAATTCTTAGTTTCACATTTCATTTTAATTGCTAATATTTAAGTTAATCCCAGTAGTGCAAGAAAAATTGACCATTTAACCTCTTCGAAAAATGCGTATATAAATTGTGTCACAAATTTAGCGATAACGAGTATATTTGTCAAACACTAAGCACGTGTAATATGAAATTATAATGTAATAAAATGGCTCATTTTTTATTTCAATAACCATGTTTATGTATTTAATTAAACTAATGTATATTTGTTTCATATAAACGAAAAGAAACAAAAAAAATTCTATTGGAATGGTATAACCGAATGGTATTGAGTAAAGCATGACACAAAGCGTAATGGAACAATTCAAGTTATATGTAAGCTTTTTTTTATATTTAAGAATTAAAAAAGTATTTGTATTTAATTTATTAATATATTTTTAAATAATACTTAATAATTTTTTCCCTGAATTGAACTTGGTCTCAAAATATTTTAAATATATTGAAATTTACGCATGCGTGTGAGTTGAATATAAAATGGTGAATCGAACTGAAAATTGTCACTATTTATAACTACTGACAAATAAACTCGTCCTGATACAAAACGAATTTTTTCCCCATGTTGTGTGCACTCTTCAAAAACAATTTACTGGTCCGTCTTCTAAGGCGTCGGAATCCCTTGAAACTTTGTCGAATATTTATCGATACTTAGGCAAGAAATTTTAATTAGACCAGACAAAAATGTCCTCAGTTCTAGACAGAAAGGAAATAAGTTAAAATATTATCCATGGCTTCAATGAATTATAAACTTTCAACTTTCTAAAACATATTACAAACGATGAATGGTACAATATATCTGAAACAACATTTGGTGAAAATGTACACTACATATAAATATATGCGGTAATATATATAAATGTTGTTTTCAATATTAAACACATACTTTTATGCGAAATTAACGTTTGAAAAACATTTTCTTTTATCTAAATAATTTGTTTTGAGCAACTGCTTTAGTGTGTTTTCGAGCTACAGATTAAGATAAAATTAAAATAGATAGGTATTAAAATTTAAATGGGATATGGTTATGAAACAATCGGAAATAATTTTATTCAATAACAAGAAAGCCAAGTTCTGTCATCCATTTAAAATTCTAGCTCTTTTTAAGTAAGAGATTTGAAGAAACTATTTCGGTCCCAAGAAATAAATACTGAACATTTTATTTTTATCATTACACGATATTTTGTTTTATTTTGTAAAAATCTTTTCTTTAATTCTATTAAACTAAAATCGTGGAATTTGAACATGAAACAACTTGTCGCAAGCAATCCAAATGTTTGGAAAAACCTTAAGAAGTGACGAAAATATAAATCGAACAAAGCAATTTAAACTCGATAAGATATGAAACTGCAATGCTTATCCTAGAGTCTCAGAAGTAGTTCCAATTTGTAATTTTTAAGTATTTTTGGTGCAATTGAAATAGGCAATTTTTTGTGGAATACTCATTTATAATATATTAGAATTTTTTTTATTTAAGTAGCAATTTTTATAGAAGCCTTGTGAATA
Source organism: Argiope argentata (assembly GCA_026289955.1). Lineage (NCBI taxonomy): Eukaryota > Metazoa > Arthropoda > Arachnida > Araneae > Araneidae > Argiope > Argiope argentata. The sequence continues at coordinate 622,234 of JAOUZG010024636.1, read as the reverse complement.
CATTATAGAATAAATTTTATATACATGATGCATACAAGACCAGTTGTAAACGAAAACCGGGCAAAGAAATGGTTTGAGCACAATTCAATTGGATTCTTTAAAAAATCATGTACAGTACAAATAATATCCAATTAACCATTATGTGACTAAATCTAGCACAAAATAAACTATTTTGCGGTTTACTCCGTAGAAAAATCTAGAATATTAGATAAGGATAATTCCTCCAAATTGAAACTATTTAATCTTCGGAAATAACAATATAATTGGGCTATCAATATTTTTTAGATAACAAAGGGAATAGAACTAGGTAATAGACTTTAAAATAGCGTAAAATACCTTATTTTATTATAGGAAAATTTAACTTGGAATATTTTTCCTTTCTTGGGCATGAGTAGTCCGTTTACTGAAAATAAAGTTTTAGAGGCCAAATTTTGATTATTAAATTGCTGCTTATATTTTGCATTCTCTCTTATGAAATACGCCGGCTTGCTGGCACAGAGGTAGCGCGTCTGCTTCGTGTTCTGGAGGTCCCGGGTTCGAGTCCCGGTTTGGGCATGGTTGTTCCTTTGTGTGCTATCTGTGAGATGGGTGAATGTGCCCACCTGTAAAAAGGGGCTGTGCAAGCGTATGTGTGTGTGTTTCATCTTCAAATGAGCTAGAAGTCAGACTTCTGCTCTCGGGTGCTCAGGGGTTCATACCCTCAGAAGCTACTGCACCCCTCTTTCCGCGGTAAAAAGCGGACACGACATCATCATCATCTTATGAAATACACCTACATTCTAATTCGACTATTTCTCTTTTTTTTATGCTAAAAAGGGGTGATCTAATTAGATTTTTGTGAATAATGGGCCCAATTATTAGCAGCGAGTATGAAATTACTTCAGTAGCGCGATATTAGTATTACGTTGAAAGCATGTTTAGTTATATTGAAAAATTCAGGTATTGTTCCATTACAGTTAGAGTTGCTCAAAACTATTGTTAATCCAATAGACGGATCGTTGCAAATTTCAATATTCACACTAAGAGAAGTCGACCAATCAATTATTCGAATTTTGACAAAGATAAGTAATTAAATTTTATCCAAAAATGCCTCTGAATTCCAAATGTCATTGAAAATAGTCATCGTAAAAAACCAAGATTCAATGGAATGTGTCCATTTCCGCTGCTTTGAATGAAGATGTGTCCGGTACTCACACATCTTCACAAGAAAGTAAGAAAAAAGAAAAAAGAGTCCGTCATGATGCAATTTATAAAGCAGGGAGAGTGGTTTCCCCAAATTCTCCGACATTCATGAAAATGAAAGTATAATCCTAGGGGACACCTAACACGGTACTGGCATATAATAGTTACAAAATAATAACCTTTTACATGAATTTCGTATTTCTACCAAATCTGTTATGTGCTTCAAGGCGAGTATTTAGCAATTAATTCCTGACATTCGGTTAGTATGCGATAGTTGAATTTATGTTTCAGGTTCATTTTCCTCGGCCGACTGCAACAGAAATTTGACACAGAACTGCATCCACCGTCACAATATCAAGTATCATATTTGATGGATTTAAGTCATCGCATCTTTTTAACCCTTTGCACTCGAAGTAATTCGATGCATAATTATTCAATATAGAAGGGCTTGTTTTTCGCTCCAAATTTGTGTGCGTGTTTAAAATGGAATTTATCCGTCTTTTTATAATTCTATAATTAATTAAATAATCAAAATCGAGAAATAAATGAATAAAACGTGAAAATGATGCACCGTCTTGAATGGTGTCTTGAGGTACCATCGAGTGTAAAGGGTTAAAAATACAGACCAACAGATAATCAACTATTATTTGGATCTGATTCAAAATTTGCTGTATGTTTACACCATAGATGCTAAACCTGTAAAACAATTTTTATTCGTATAGCTCTCTTTGTTCCGTAATTATCGTATTGTCTTATATTCAAACATCTGTACTGATACTGTTTAAACGCATTTTATTAAATATTTAACAGAAATGTGTAGATTTGATGTAAAGATTGTATGTCAATTTCATCTATCTGATAGCCTTTGAGTTATTTTTGATACAGACAGACATAATGCCAAACAAGGTGTTTTTCGAACCTGAACGGAAAAATGGATATTCTCTGAAATCTCAAATTCTATATTTTTAATAATTGCAACAGTTCGTATGATATAAAGTAAAAATTTAACTTTATGGATACAGTTTTAAATAAAGACGTAGATGAATTCATTACAACTATCAGTTATCTCCTTGATTGATGCCTTAAATTATATTTGCACAAAATCATAGCTTCAAACACTTTCTACCACTATGCCTTAGCGTCCATTCAATTTTTTTAACCATTATTAGCGAAGAATGTTTGAAGATATGGGGTTTTAGAAGTCTCGATATCCCATCTAAATAAAAGCCTCGCAAAACTAAAACTGGTTTTCCAAATTCTAGCCTTAATCTTTTCAAAGTAAAATGACTCTTCACTAACTACTATGATATAAGCTGATTTGATGACTGATATTATCAGCACCTTGAGCTAATTTCTTCAACATTCATTTTCTCTAACTCACAAAGGCTGCATCTTTTTAACCTTTATTTTCCAATTTAATTTACAATTTTATTATTTTAACGGGATTAGAAAACTTCGGATACAGAGAAATTCATCTTTCTTTCTGTCAATAATTCGTTTTTAATTTTTGCGTTCTACTATTACTTTGCTGTCGGAACTACTGTTTTGTCTCATAACGAAAATTGCCAGGAAAACTTAATTATGCAACAAAACTTTAAGGGTGACTAAATCAATAATTTAAGTAATATAAGCAATTAGGGAGTAAGATTTAATTTTTCCGGTTATTTGATTTTATGATTAGATCTTATAATTGCACAATTAAAATAACTACTTACTGAAAAAAATTCCAAAATATCGTAATACAAAAAAATATATCACACTGTGGAATATAGAATTCTCTAAGATAATATGTACTGTAATAAATAAAGAATTTAGGTTTGGAACTACGATTCTAAATGAATTTTGGAAAAAAGCATTCTAATTGTAACAAAATCAACTTTTAACCTCAATTACGGTTTCAGCAGGCTTCTTAAGAGGCTAGTATACTGAATAACAATGACAAGCAAAAGAGAAAAATTAATAATTAATAAACCTGATATTTAAAAATGAATGACGTTATTCATTAGAGCTGAATCAAGATTTCAAATTCATGCTGAAGCAAGAGTTCAAACGCATGGAGATAACCATACGAGAAAAATAGTTTTTTTAAAACCTAACTATTTGATAAGCAAATTTAGAGCGTATTTTCAAAACTATTCATTTAAAAAATCAAAGTATCCAGTTCTAAGAATATAAAACGAATGCCAGCGAAGTAACTTCATTGATTGGAATGTTTTTCAAGTTGCCGTATTCTGATATGATTTTGATCATTTTATCCATTTATCTAAAAAGTGGCAACGAAAGTTCAGTTGAGGTTACAGATGAAAGGAAAGTTCATTAACGTCCATCTGGCGCTATGGAAGAATTGGAAATTCTTCCTCGGCATTTTTTTAACTTATATATCTTTGAAAAAAATTTCGACTTTATCGTGTACTAAATGTTCAAAAGTAGCACCATTGTGCACTACGCTTGACTTTATCAGGATCCCAGGAAAAAGTCTCTGTCGTCTTTCTGAATTATTAAAAATAAATTTTTGTAAGCTTTAACTAGACTTCCGTATATTTATAGATACTTTTAACGCTCCTACGCAGGAGGTTTTTTTTCTACTGAGTGCAATACTTTTGAACTATTACTCAATTTAAATTAATGTGCTCGCGCAATTTTTTTATAAATGAAGTAGCATGCGATATCAAAAAGCCGCATAAAAATGCAAAATAGAAAATACGAAAAGACAGTGGAAATAATTCAAAAGAATAGTACAAAGAAACCTAAATGCAAAGTAAAACATAAGCAGATAAAATATACTTTGCATTTTATGGGAATTTCTCTTTTAGGGCGATGAAACGTACTTTAAGGTTAATTTTCATTCTTCCTTTGACTTACAATTTTCTATTTTTGGTAATTTGTATTTATTTCATATGTAACTATTGTGAATTCAGGAACAGCACTTTTTCGATTACTATAATTTGTTAAACGGTGGCCAGCAATCTGATGAGAGGTTATTGTAACTCTTATCGGAGTCTTTTTGGACCATCCATTTTTTTTCGGTTTGAGTATCTCGGAATGTATAAAATATCGCGTATTTCTTCTACTTTCTCGAGGAAATTATAAAATGAAGATAAAAACAAGAGGAAGAAAAATCATATCTGATTTTTTCACCGGTGGGTTCGAGTCAAATTAACCCTTGTCAGATATTTTAATATTATAATCATGACAATATCCGAAAGTGAGCAGACAGAATAAGAATAATTTATAAAAGCTTACACATTTTATTCGTTATGGAGATCTTCAAGCATCTGGAGAAAGATAAAAATAGCCGAAAAAAAATGAATCCCAATTTTTCAAATTGGAGATTTGAGATCAGATTGATTCCACGGACATTTAAAAAATAGAATGCATTCGTTGATGTGTTAATTCAGTGAGTTAAAAATATCTTCACATCAAAATAAAAGATGCTGAAATCAAGCTTTTGTCTTTATTATAAATTGATGGTCTTTTTAAAAGACTGCATGATTAATTTTTATCAACAATCCTATAGTAAGTATCTATTGTAACAATACCACGATACGTTTTATTATACTCCTGAAAACTTGTGCATCGATACAATTCAGTAACAAATATCATTGCACAGAACTGAAAAATGGCTAAAATTTATAAAATTTTATTCTAATTCTAAAAATAACAAAACTATTGAGAAACAATTTAATAAAAAAACATATTTATTGCACACATAAAATACAATACAGGTATACACTGAATAATTTTCATCCTTTTTCGTGTTGTACATAAAGTAAATTTACAGAAAAGTATCTTTTTTTTATCAAAAAAATAAATAAATGGCATTTTCATAAATGAATGCAAATAATATATTTTAAAAATAATTGGCACACAGTGAAGGTCATTCATAACTATACCGGAAACCATTAAATTTTCTAGTTCCATTTAATTATACAATAAAAACATTTTAGTCACCGAAAATTTCAGATATCGAACAGACGCGCAACTAATATGAATCCCTGTTTCATATGGATTACATAATCGATAGATTCATGATAAGTCACAATACACCCATTAATGCATATTTTAATTTCTCTCCAAGGTAACCGTAAAAATTAATTTATTAGATATTTTCTCCCTGAAAACATTTTGCAGGGTTAAGTATAATACTCTTCCGCATTATATAATTAATGTAATTAAAAATATAATTACTTCATAAAGGAAGTTGTTATAGATATTGCTTTATATCCTCCCGTATCAATATAAATATAGAAAAAAAGAAGCTTGTTTTGGGGCCTCAGAAGTTACAGCTACTTATTTATAGATTCTCAGAACTATAGAATAAACAGGATTATTTGAATTAAATGAAAGCGATTCCCGCGTGTGTGTTTTAGCTTCTGTATTTAAATGATGTCAATTTTTTATAATTATTAATTTATCACAGCTTATCCCATAGCTTGTTTAATTGGTTTTACAAAACGTCCGAACAGATTTTATAAAATATATAATTGAAATTTACCCTGTTACTTCCAGCATAAAATGAAAGCCGATTACTAATTATATAAATTATGAAAAAAAAAGTAATTTAAGGATAACAGAATGTGTACTATGGCATGTCGATATCTTTTCAAAAGTGTATCCATAATTATTTATGAGTAATAAGGGCTTCATTTAAGAATCCACCCTTTGATGGGAGAAATCGGTGCATTTGCAATACAATGCATTTCCTATCTACGTTTACAATCACACAAGCGTAATAAACAGCAGTGATATATAATGGGAAGGATATTTTAACCCTACGAGCACTAACCACCTGATATCACCTCATTTGACAGGAGTCTTCTTCTTATGTTCAGCCGACCACCCCTTCACCAGTGAACGTAGTAGTTGAGACAGGATTTGTGGTGATCGATGTGGTCGTCAGCAATGTCCCTCCTAACTTTGACCGAATTTGTCCCTGATATTCTCTCCAAGGTATTTGGTCCCAAAGTAGTCAATTGCTGACCTCCTCCTCTTCCTATACAAATTTTCAGACAGTTGGCAAACAACTGACAATTTTTATATCATGTCCTTCAGAGTCCTAAGATTTTCTGGTTCCATCAGTATTGAACTCAAGTGATAGTTTTCAACTTTCAGATTTTTTTCTATGTTCGGAGACTTCTGGGCATTTCCTTAAACAGTGGTTAACAATACCGATTCCTCCACAAATGCATTTATTTTTCTGCATTCTTCAAGACCATTTGATAGGAGCCTGACTCAGACACTTTGGGGTTGTTAAATGAGATTGCATGAGCACTCGTCGAGAAATACCTTCCCTCCCTTAAATCCAGTTAACCGTCCGGGTCCCTGTCGAATAAGGTGATACCGGGCGGTCAGGGCTCATAGGACCTATAGCTCGTGTGTGAGCAGCAATTATTTTGCTTCATTCAATAATTAAACAATAAAGTTATAAAAAATTTTGCAAGGAATAATTTATATAACTTTTTATTTTATTTTGAGGGCATATCTTTCAAAAATTGCTGCAAAAATAAATGATAGTTGCTAGATGAATATAAAGCAAGTGCGGATATTTATCGTAATCTGTAAATGTACAGCTGTAAGATAAATATATTATTTTAAGTAAACCGCTGAACTGAAAGTTGCATGTAAAGATTACCTTATGAATTGTACCCAAAAGAAAACAAACCTGTTAGTTTATGCAAAGCGTAGCACACGTCGTTCGAAGTAGCTAATATGTTTATCCTTCGACAGTTTCATGGGGAATTTAGCATGTAAGTGCCTTTAAAACACCAGAATATTTTTATGGGCTGTTTTACAAAATAGACAGATATTCAACACAGAGGTCATTACAGTTTACAGAGATATGATTACATGCATGACTGTGAAACAAATATTTGCAATCAAGTGCAAAAAATTTGTTATTTACATTAGATATATATTTTATTTGATTCAAAGCATTACATCGAAACTACATTGAATGGGAACTAGCTCGCTTAATAACAGAGAACAATATGCATAGACACGGATTTTCACCGTTGCGCCGGTCATTTCTTCGATACTAATACGCATTTTATAGTCGTACAGGGAACTCTCTTACAACGCTAATTTGTGTAATGTAACAGAAAACGGATGGTTAGTTATCATTTGAAACATCAATTTTTTTGTTTATAAATGCAATAGTATCCTTTTATCAGTTATTACAGCGAGAGTACTTTTAAAAAGCAGTATCTTGCTACCTGTATGCACAATTGCCGATGGGAGAAATGAATGAATTTGGATAATATTGCGCTTTAATGTGCGCCTATATTACGCGATTCTCTGTTGCTCAACTTTCAATAAGAGAGTCCACTGCGGTTGGTTTAAAAAAATTTCTTCGTGTATATCAATTACAATAAACAAAAGTGCATATTACAACCGAAAGGGTAAATGTCATTTAAATGACACGTACTTTAGTTGACACATACAAACATGAAAAACAAACAAACTTGTAAATATTATTTTAAAAACGCTGATTTATTTTCTTTAAAATCAAGAAGCAGTACTTAACTAGAAATATGGACTTCAATTTAAAAATAAATGCAAATGATTGCAGTTTTTTTTTTTTTTTTTTTTGTTGGAATTTGTGGCGATACTCGAACATAATCTGAATATTCATGTACCACAAACTTCAATGAATTTGGCGTTCCTCCCTTTGCTGCGATCCAATGCAAAATGAAAAAAAATTGTATTGAATTATTTAACTATATACTGTAATTAAACTTTAGATATTTATGGTATTTAAAACAGCTGAATTTTAATTTTTACGGACTGCTTTATTTTCAATAGACCCATGGATTCATAAATAAACCAAAAAAATTAATGTAAATCAATTTAACCCCTTAGCATACAATGACGTGTCTAAAGCGCGCATTGAATGACTGAATTTTTAGTTTCAAGTCTGCAACTAAGCCACACAATTAAGTATTTAAATATGCAAAAATCAATTCGAAACGCTTTAATATCTTAAATGCTCCATATATTATTTTTTTAAAATGAAATTAGCAATAAATTACTAAAATAGGGGGGCCATATAATTAGAAAGTTAAATAGATTCATATGTCAAGGGATCAAGGGTATTCGTATGTTAATAAATTATTTAAATAAATTACTATAATTCAGGCTTTTCCACAGCCTTTTATTAACATATTTACTACCTAGATTCATGCCTTTGACTACCCCACAATTGTCATTTAGAAGAGCCATCTCATTGGCTAGTAGGCGTGAATTATGAATCAATCCTGCAGAAACCAATATATTAATTGTGAAATGAATTATTTTACTTTTTATGGAGTTCTTTGGATTAAACATTTTCATACCTTTAGAGATAACATAAAAATCATTTTAATAAAAATTAATCTAATAAATTTTTCAAATCAATAATTATAATTCAGGTTTTGTATAAACCTGGAATTAATAAATTTGATACTTTGACATCTGTAATTTGAATTACATACCAAATGAATCTTTCTTTACTATCTCTTAATTGTTTTTAAAAAGGCTCATCAAATTGGTTAGTAGGTGTGAATCATAAGTGATCCATGCCACTACTATATCTTTAACAATACGATGAATTATTTTCCATTGTTTAAGAAATGTAGAGTGATAGATTTATAGAGTTCTTGAAAGAAAATGTAATAAAAATAGTTTTTTTATATATGAGTGGCAAAAAGTAAGATTTTTTTTAAAAATTCTTTTTCCGAATTTTAATTTTGAATTTATCATTCAAAATTATAAATATAAAAAAATGTTAACACTTATTCATTTTTTACCTAATTCACTATAAGGCAACGCTATTAATACAAAATAAAAACTTAATTCAATTATTTGAACAAGCATCTGAAAATATTAAAATAAGGCATTCACATCGAGAACATACGAGTTTACTGGATTTCAAAACTCGATCCAATCAGGCAATGAAGGTGAAATCGATTACAAAAGTAAATTCGTACGAATATTAAATAAGGCAATTATTCATATACAAGTCTACAATTCAGGACAACTTAAATAAAGGCATAATAAAACATATTTTTTTCCATTTTTCAGGCATTACCTGAAAACGTCTTTTTTTAAACCGATGAATAAGTAAAAGAAATATCTAAAGCCTAACTCAAAACTTTTTAACAGTTTATCTAATATTTTTTTTGATCTACGCGCAAATAAAGAAGTCACAGTTACCAAACAGTTTCACTTACGCGAAATCATCTCCTAAATTGCAGCACCGGCTCCTGCATCGATGCGTTGAAGTGCAGAATATACCAAATCACACAGGGAAACATTTATCTGGGATTTTACTATATATAGAATAACACAGTACATTATATATAGAGAGAGATAAATAGATATAGCTATTTCTGATCAACTATGAATAAAATAATCATTGAAGTTTTATGTTCATATCTCATATTCGTGTTAGGATAAGATTCTTTCAATTAAAGTATCACACAAAAAATTCGATAAACTTAATATTATATATTTAGAAGAATATATAAAGAGATCTTGATGGATGGAACTAAATCAGAATAAAAGGTGTTTTATTGAAAATGTCTTTTACCTCCAAAACTAATCTATAGAAAAGTCTGAATTTCAATATTTATCATGAATTTCAAAAATATTTAAAATAAAATATCTTCCCGTTCAACTGAATTTATCAGTTTGTCATTATATTCGCAAAAATATGAATCGTGAAAAGTTTCCAAATGCTATATATACACATCAAAGGTCACAAGATAATAATTTACAAAGACGTAGACAAGTTAACTTGCATATGCAACAAGGATACAAGGATATACTTTAGGTTACACAATGGTATATCAAGAACTGTCCATACCATATACACATCAAAGACAACTTCTGGAATGGTATTTGCACAAAGTCAGGTTTGAGATCCTTTGACTTCAAAAACGTTTACAGTGGATAATCCTCCTTATGCGAATGAAAGAGACTGAAAAGTGTTTCCTTGGCTCATTTGGCGGTCTATACCTTGCTAGGCTTGACGGCATCTTCGAATCCGTGGCTTAAAGGAGACTTTCGGCGTGTTGCTGGCGGCCCACAGATTGACCCCAATCTTCTTTCTCGGCGATGTTGGGCGTTCCTTGGGGCACAAGAGACATGTCGCCATTCTTCCAGTTATCTTTCCTTTCTGTAACTGAAGCGGATTAGGCTCACAATTTATTCATACTGTAATAATTCTAATTAATTCTATCCTTCCGAAATCCATAATTCTTTTTAACTTGTTACATGTCACATTTCTCTAAATGCTCGTACATTGTTATAGAAATTGAAATAATAATAAATGTCTTAAATGAGGTGCAACATCTAATTAGGAAGTTAACAACATTCATAGTTCGAGTGGTTAAATACATCGCCTCTGTAGGAAACTTTCAGTATAATAGTACCCTTATTACCAGTTTTTCAAGTAATTCTTTTAATAAATAGTGATTAATAAATCTGCTAATTTGAACGTGTAGAAACAATTTCAAAATCCTTTCAAAGTGAGACCCTTCACATCAGCACAACCAAAACAAAGGGTGTTCTGATACAGATTCGACCATTACTTTCTTACGAACATTTTCTTGTTAGTCCGTTGATCTAAGCATTGCCTAACATGGTTTACTTCTTACCATTTTAATTAGACTTTAAATACATATTTGAATATCCCGTACTATTACTGACCGTACGATCAACCTGATTATCACTTTGCGTAGAAAAGATTGGTTGTTGTTGTTTCTAATGGCACTTGCCAATGGACAAGCTCGCTGCTGGACCCAGCAGCAGATTTAAGCCGAGTGAAGCGTCTCTTGTTTCAAGTAGCGCCAACTAGGGCCAAGAGTACGACTTTTGCTACACACTCATCTCATTCGCTTGCACAACCCCTTTTTACAGGGGGGCACATTCACACATCTCACAGATAGTACACAGAATAACAACCATGCCCGAACCAGGACTCGAACCCGGGACCTCCTGAACACGAGGCAGACGCGCTACTCCTGTGCCAGCAAGCCGGCAGAAAAGATTGGAGTGGCTTAAAATAAAATTTTGTGTGGCTTAAAAATCAAAGGATTGGATTGAATCGAATAATATTTGTAGAGTTTATTGTTTTTGTTTTATTTCACTTCCTATAATATTATTAGCAACGAAATAAATAAGAAAAACATCGAAATAATCCCACATTAATATACGATGAAAATAAGTTATTAGCTGATTATAGATCATTCATGATCCTAATTGATTTTAATCCCATTTTGAATAAAAATATCAAGAGATGGGCGGTTTTGGGATTATTCTTGATAAATTCCAATTAATTAAAACTTGACTAAAAAGAACAAAAGACCAATAGATGTTTCCTATATAATTATACAATATCTTAGACGGTGGGTGGAGTTAATCAAAACCAATCATCTATCGATTTCTAGGTCTTGATTTATTTTTTCTTATTTCATAAAAATATTTTTCAGTTGTTCGCAGCTATCACTTTAAACTGGTACTCAGGGTAATAAAAGTATAGAATTTCTTTTCTCTTAAATTTTAATCTTTTCTGCCTTTTGATTTACGCCAATATCAAACTACTTTTTACTTCCGAGTTTCCAAAACTGAACCTCTAGAAGTACGATTACCTCTAATCGAAAGCATTTGTTCTAAAAGATTGGTTTTAGAATGCGGAAGAACACTTCAATAAAAAGAATATTGAATTTCCATTATAAAAATATTTGTTTCTACGATAGGAAGATGTTCTTCAAATAAATATGAAAATAATTTGAAAAAAAATAGAATCATGCATTTTAAAACTAATTTTTCATTACCTGAATTTATTCATATTATTGATAATAATCTTATATGTTGTTTCATTTAAAATAAATAGGTTAAATAAAACTCACAGTGTGCATTTTAAAGCATAAAAACCTAATTAGTTATGAAATTAAAAACTCTGAAGTGATATAAGATAAAAAATAAAACAATAGCAAGCGATTTTAGAAGTATCTTTTGCTTTTACTCCTGAGCAATAGGAATAACAGCAAACGAATTTAGAGATGAAAATAACATGTTTAATTACTCGTTTGTAGTCTGACGGAGCAAAGAGAGGGACTTACTCGGTAGATTGTGAAGAGACTGCACCGAAGAGCGAGCTTTGCTGATGTACGTCAGAGATTGAGTGAGGAGAGAGTTCTGCGGGTTATGCCCGCCCTCCTTCTCGCGAAATCTCTCCAGCATCTTACGCACCTCGCTCTGCACCTGAAGGGAAGAATAGATGCAAAAAGATTATTAAAATATGTATTTAAAAAATTATTTCATTTGAAAGTAAGCACCAAAAACAAAAAATTTTTAAAAGGAACTCTTCGATCAGTGTTCAAGGATGTTGCGCTTAGTATCTTCTCAGATTCTTATTGAATACTTTTTAAGTTTATTGCAGTTTAAAACAATCCTCTTTTAGACATTTTATTGCGGAAAAACGGAGTTGGTACATTTCAGGCATTTTCATCAATTATCAATTTCAGTTTTAAATTGAGAACGAAACTTAAAAATTAAATCATCATTTATTCATTCATAAAAATAATTAATGAAAAATATTTAAGAAATATTTTTATTAACGTAAGAATATTTAAAAAATATTTTTTATCAAAATTTATAAAGCACATGTTAAAGCATATTACACTGTTTTGAAAACCAAGGAATTAAAATAGCGTAAAATGACAAAAATGCTATAAATAAAATGAGCTTTTTAATACGAAGTGCTTTAATACCTTAAAGTTTTCTCTTTTTCATGCATTTTGAAATAATTATTTTTTCATTTACTTTTCAGATATTTTGATTTTTTAAATTAATAATCATATTTCTGATTTAAAAAATATTTTCTTCTCTTTAGCACTCCAATAAAAACTCGTTTTATTTATTTAAATTTCACAATAGTTACTGTTTAATATAATTCTTTATATTTTATGATATTATTCTTATTATAATTTTTTTATCTGATTTCCCATCATTCATTAAATTTTTACTAAAATGCAATGGTTGGAAGTTAAACTATAGAAATAATAAAACATCATCGTATGTACGTTTGTATTGCATATTCTTTAAACAAGCTCCCAGTTGTATGTATGTTTTATTTCATATCCTTTAAGCCCACGATAGTTTTCAGTTTCAAGCTGTATGCTTCCCATTATATATTTTACCCTTTTACAAACACAGGAAAAATCGAGTATCATGATTGATTCAAGCAGATGTCGTAACAGCATTGCCACCATACAGGAGCATTAAAAGAGAAAGGGAGAAATTTATTTCTTAGTTAATTCTATGTTTCAGAGTTTAACATTTTTTATAAAATATACACCATTTTTAAATATTTTTTATTGTAGAATATTTATTAAAGTATTAATCATCCATTAGTTGATATGTATAAAATCTCGGAACGATTTTCACGTAAAGCTCAGAAAAAGAATTAAGTTGAAAAGAAAGGAAATATGGTCTATATTCATGCATCTCTTTAAAGCACAACTTCTTAAGCTCTTTTTATTTTTTAACCGTAACCGCCTTTGGTGATCAGCGCGTTTGCCCAAATTTAGGGTATTGTAAACCTAGAATGCAGATTTGATCACTGAAATTGCAATGATACATATTGGATAGGGCTGATAGGGCATTCCACTTAGGGGATAGGGCATTCCACACCAAGCAATTTCGGCGAGTTATTACAGAACGATCGACTTGAGAATGCCTGCATTCCATTGGCTAGGTATGGAGTGACTGAGAGTACTCTATTTTAGATTCGATTGTTCGATTTTTTAATGAAATAAAGTATTTGTGACTAAAAATAAGAAATATGTCAAATACACAGTGAAGGTCAAATTTAATTTTCTATAAGATTAAAGGGTTATAAACCAAAACAATTAATTAATATGAAAAAATGGGTTAAAAAATGAAATAACCACATAATCTAGCTTCGACGAATTATCTTTTTTTTCTTCTAATACTTACTGTTTGACAGTAAGTCTCAAAGAAAAATAAATAAGCAAAATAAAATTACTGTTTGAAACAGTTAGTATTTTTAATGGGAATCCAAGTTAAGTAAAATAATACTGTAAACTTACCTCTCCATTTAAGAAACAGTACAGTAGGGCAACAAATGAACCCTAAAAATAAATAAAATAGGAATCAATGGAATTCATGAAAACTGTCTGAAATGAGCAAAAATTAGCACAATGAACAAAGTTATTTTGAAGATCGTATTCTATTACTCCTTATTTTGCGTTTCCTTCCTTACTGAATCAAGTCTTATTTCTGAAACAATTAATCTACACATTCTAATCAAAATTTTCATTTTTCATATATATGTTGATCATATTATTCACAATTTTACTATAGCAGCTAAAGTTCTGGATTTTTATTTGAACACAATCTTGATGATAAAATAGTGAAGAAAAAAAACTCAAAGAATGCATCTATTAGTAATATATTATGCTTTCCCTCGAATTTTTTGATGATGTTTGTTGTCTATTATGAAATCTCAATTTTCAGAAAGAAGTCTTGTCTCATTCAGATCAATTTCTGTGGCAAGAAAATCAAATTTCTTTTCATAAATACAACAGCTCTAGTAACTGGTAAATGTAATAACTATGTTTAAAAACCCACTTTAATTATCTGTTATACATAATCACCAATAAGTTTAGTTGATTAAGATTAATCACTGTTAATTACACATAATGAGCGGACTATGTATCCTCTAGTACTTCTTCCAAATACTGAACTAGCCATTTTTTCTCAACAATATTCCATAACGAGCATATTCACCATTTCAAATCAATTAACTTCGCCCTATCCATTCCAGTTGACAATTTAACATTCTGTAGTAAAAAAATACAGAATAATACACAAAAATACAAATACAGTTTAAATATGCAAGTACTTGAATCGGCTACAATTTTGCTCATAAAATGTAATCCAATATTCAGCTGTTGTTGTTACTAATGGCACTTGCCACGAACAAACGCGCTGACGGCCATCAGCGATTTTAAGCCTAATGAGCGTTTCGAAGTAGCGCCAACTAAAGCCAAGAGTACAATTTAGCTACACACTCATCACATTCGCTTGCACAGCCCCATTTTACAGGGAGGCACATTCATACACCTCAATGATAGAACACAGAAGAACAATCATGCCCAAGCCGGGACTCGAACCCAGGACGCACAGAACATGTGGAAGACGCGCTATTCTGTGCCACGACGTCGGCAATCCAACATTCTTTTAGTTATTAATATCACGTTAATTATTCATGAAAACACAATACAGATTTTTGGAAAGATTGCAATATTCTCTTTAAAAATTGTTAACGTTTATCAATGACTGAAATAGGAAATCAAAAAATTATATATATCGGAGTAAAAAATGTACTTAATATATGAAATGGGAAAAAATGTCCGCACCTGGAAAGAGGAGAATGTCTGATCAATGTAAAGCCAGGCGATCTCCAGAGCTTCGCTCAGATTTGCTGCGAAACTCACAGCCAGGAGGAGAGCGTAGTGCACTCCAAAAAGAGGGACTAGCACGAGAGTCGATTTGAACCACTTCCTGAAAGAGAGAAAATTAATATTAAGGTATTAGAAGTTAATTAAAGGTTGTCAATGTCGGGAAAAATTATATAAGAAGAGAAAATGCATTGTTTTTAAGGCTCTACAAATGACATATTATTTAAATAAATACACTTGATCTTTTTTGGCAATAATCAGATGACGAGAATGACTTGGAACAAGAAAACTGTTTGTTTGTATTTCCATATTGTTATAAACCTGTAATTTCACTTCCAAGCAAGAATAGTATCAGCGTCAGAAAAACTATTCAGTTGTCTATTTTTGGCAGGAATTGCTCAAAATTTGAAATAGATCTTAGAATTAACTTCCCTCCCTTTTTCTCATTCTGCTTCTTATTTATGCTGCTGACGTGTGAATAGACGGGAGTACAGATAACCTCCTCGTAGGCACATTTGATTTTGGATACTGGAATCAATACAGGTTCTGGTGAAAGTGATTGGAGATAAGGACTATAATATGCGTCTTAGCGAGGACTAATTATGCGATCTATGCGATCTTGACGAAATCTTAGCGAGATTTGACTTCTTTCAAGCCCCCTAAAGGGAAGCAATTAACACTTTCATGGGGGGAGGGTTCAGTTAAAATTCTGAAGGTACTTTTTTTGCTTTAATTGCAGCCATAGTAAAAAAGAAAAGCGGGTTAAAACTTTTCTAACTGTCATTATTACTTTAGCGTGTCGGTTATTTCCGAGATAAGTTGCTAAGGCACGCGCCTTTTGAATCTGTGGGATGTAACAATTACGAGTGAGATTTACTTTTTATTTCCATTATTTTTCTCATTTGAAATAGAATAAGACTCTCGGTTTCCTCATCTAGGAGTAAGCAATAGGTTTTAATGAATTAAAATCTGTATTTTTCATGTACAGTAAGACCCCGCTTAACGCGGAGGATACGTTCCATCAAAGTAGAGCGTAATGCGAAACAGCGCTAAACGAGGCTATCTTTACATGTAAATATTGGGGTTAGGGGAAGATGGCTGGGAAATTGGTTAGGTATTAAATTTAAAAAGTATGTTTTTTTAATAAAAATAAAACCAAACATTTTTTTCTTAAAGCCCAAATTAATGCCACATTATTATTTCTTGCAAAAATAAAAACAAAATATAAATAACAAAAAGAATATTCTTTAAAAAAAACAAATAAAATTCTAAGTCAGTCAAATTTAGTTAGCCGTTCGCGTTTTCAGTGTTCTGCCTTTTTGTGACAAAAGCATCTAATGTTGTTTGCTTTTTTCTTTTGCGTTGTTCTCTTAAAAGTTCTTCAAAAACGGATAGAGCATCTCTAACACCACGCCTTACTTTTGAGCTCCTGTCGAAATTCGAATCATTTTCAATGAATTAATCCATTATTTCAGTTATGGTAGACAAACTCCTTTTTACAAACGCCATCGAAAGTTTTTTTTGCTCTTCTTCTGAATCACTGCTGTCAACATTTTTGTTTTCTTCTTGTTCAGTTAATTCCTTGATCTCATCATTAGAAAGACTAGCCGCTGCTTCTAGAATTATTTGTTAGACATCTTTCACATTTACCCCTTCAAAACCGGTTTGCTTCGTTAATTTCACTATCTCTTCCACTATTTCATCCACATCGACAGAGTGTCCAACGTCATCGTTCTTACTTAAATCCGATCAAATATTCTTCCATACTCCTTTCAAAGATCTTTCTGTTACCTCATTCCAAGAAAGGCCTATGTTTTCTACAGCATCCACGATGTTGTAGTTTTTCCAAAATTGGACTGGTTCTCTCCTCCGTCTGTTTTTTCAAACATTTGCTTAAAGGTTCGCCGCAAGTAATAAGCCTTAAAATTTGATATAACGCCTTGGTCCATTGGTTGAATTTAGGCAGTTGTGTTAGGCGGCAAGAAAACCACTTCGACTGGAATGCATGTTGTTAAGTCTGATAAATTTGTTGGGTGGCTTGGAGCATTATCAATTAACAGAAATGCTTTTTGTTCAAGTTTTTTTTTAATTTCGCAATAACGTTTAACAGACGGGCAGAAATGTTCAGTGAACCAATCCTGGGAAATTTTCGCAGTTATCCATGCTTTTTTATTAGACTCCCAAATTACAGGTAAATTTGATTTAGATATGCCTTTCATCGCTCTTGGGTTTTTGGAATGGTAAATTAGTAATGGTTTTAATTTAAAATCTCCGCTTGCGTTACCACCTAGTAGAAGGGTTAAGCGATCTTTTGCAGCTTTAAATCCTGGTGCCCGTTTCTCTTCAAGGGATAGAAATGTTCGTTTCGGCATTATTTTCCAAAGCAAGCTTGTTTCATCAACATTAAAAACCAATTATGGAGGATAGGTTCCTTCTTCAATTATTTTTTTAAATATCGCTGCAAATTCAGCCGCCGCTTTTGTATCACCACTTGTAGCTTCTCCTGTAATCTTTATGTTGTAAAGGTTATTTCGATGTTTAAATCTATTAAACCATCCTCGACTAGCAACGAATGTTTCACTTTTCTCAATTGTCTCAGCCTGAATGTAATTAAAAATTCTTCTAGCTTTTTGCATTATGATAGATTGGTTTAATAGCATATTGCGGTCAATTTCGTCGTCAATCCATATAGACAGTCGTTTTTCCATTTCCTCTATGATATTATTTCTAGAACGGGTAATTCTAGTTCCAGAGCTTGACGTAGTTGCAGTTGCCGATGACAGAATTTTTTCTTTATTCTTCATGATGGTCCTTATTGTTGAAGTTGGCAAATTCAATGAAGCACTAATTAGAGTTTGACGTTCACCAGAATCCAATCTTCTAATGACTTCCATTTTAGATTTGAGTGAAATGCTTTTTCTGGTAGCTTTCATTTCTTTTTCATTATCACCCATAGTAAAAAACTAAAGATCAAAATATTTGTCACTGTAATATAGTATTAAATATGTAAATTAATACCTACTTACAATAATGTCAACAAATGTTTCCAATAATAAAAATATGTCTGTACAATACCGCACCAAACAAGAAATACAAGTACACTCTTTCGGACATGTATTTGAAACCTATCGCTGCATAATATTTCGGGGAATCCCCGTATGCTGCGAGCGATTTCGTGGAATCCCCGGGTTGAAATAAAAGAGCGCTAAACCGAAACAGCGTTAAGCGGTGTCTTACTGTATTTTGAATAATTTATTATATCATTAGATGCCATTATCTTGTTAAGAAACACGGTAGGTAGTATGAAACAATTATTTCATGCCAAATCAGTCATATATTTTTAAAACTCTACCATTTAATCTTTGTAAGCATAATTTCTTTCACGTGGGTAAGATTATTAGTTATGATTTAATAGTAGTTTTACGTTAAATATAGAAGGAAACAAGAAAACTGATGTCAAGGAAGGACAAAATCAGGAATTTAAAGCAAGGAGGAATCGTAAGGTTGTGATTTTGACTCTTTTCTATAAGAAACTGGACTGTTGAAAGGAGAGAGTAACATTTCTAATTATTTATGTTTGATTTTGTATCAAAGTATATTTTAATCTTTTTATTGAAGATTTCAAAATTATTTTTATCTCACAAATTCATAAAGCTGAAAGTTGTCCATTGCATGTAACGGATTTGAAGAGCACCATTCACAAAATCGACTAAATTATAATTCGTTTTTACTGTCAATGATTGCTTACGATTGTTATGAAAAATTAATTAAATTGGCGAATAAACGATTCTTTTTAAAATTTAAACTCTGTTTTTTATTCTGAATTGAATTACTAGTCCATAGTTATTTTAGAGGAAGTTTTTAAATTCTCGTTTCTCATAATTATCAGCCATTTGTGATTTTATAAAGGTCTGTGCCCCTATTTTCCCTTCCATTGGCGGCTTCTCAAAACGAGAATACTAATGTAATCATCCTCATCCCACCTATTACTGTACCTGTAGGTTACACTAATAGGTGAGTATTAGGCACTTCCCTATCAATGACTGGACGTACTTCGGGATGGGTTGCACCGTGACCGGTTTAAGGCCCTTAGCACTCAAACACAGTTTTCGCTAGTGTTGCTGTTGCGGCAGTCCGGTCATTCAGTTTTATGGTTTATTCTGTGTGCCTGCGGACGGGTTGAAGAGTCTGGTATGACTTCTCTACTTTACATGACAAAACTGGAGATAGAATGATTACAAATTAAACTGAATTGTAGGTGTAAATTAGTTATCGGAATTTATTTTCGATAATCTTAGTAATAGAATATATTTTCTATTTCATGTAAATAGAATAATTACTTGAAAACAGTTATTAGGATACTAGGAACAAACTTTAAAAGAAATTCTAAGGCATTAAGCAGTCGTTTCTTATTAGAAATATACTCTCTTCAAACCAGTTCGGTAATGTGATCAAAACCCCTAATAGATGTTTTTAGTCACCTTATATTTCCATAAAAACCGTATTTTAGATACGGAGAAAATATGTTAAAATAAATTCTGAGAAATTAAGCAGTAGTTTCTTATTACAAATATATCATCTTTAAATCAGTTTGCTTAAATCAGTTGCTGTGATCAGAAACTCTAATAGATATTCCCAATTACCTTATATTCTCTGGAAGTAATTGAGAATTAACCATAGTAGTTATGAACATTTCTAGAACTAAAATTATTTCCTTAATAAATCAGTTTGGAAAAGCGGCACTGTTTAAAAGCTCTTCAGAACATGATAATGTACTGACATAATATTTAAACATATTTCACTTTCCATAAAAACATTTTAAAATGGAAAAAATGATAACTTCTGCTAAATTCATTTCCAATTACTCTACTGGTCGTACCATCTTTTAAGTTTCTTTTAAACATAAGTTATCACGCTCAAATATTGAAATGCAAGTAAAAATGAGTTTTTATATGACTCTGATAAAACTTTAATATGTGAATTCTCGTAAATTTCAAGATATAACATGGATTTAAAAATTATGTATACTTTTGTGGCCACATAACATGTACGATACTGAAGTCGACTTTTGGTGTAGTGGCTATGTTACGCGGCTACCAGCCCTAGCGTCGCAGGTTCGTACCACGACCTTCACCCGCGACACTTTTGTATAAGTATGTATGGGGATGTATTAAATATGAGAAGATAAAATATCAAAATAATATAATGAGTCTAAGTATTTATCAGTGTAATTTTATAAAGTAACAAATTCCAATTCAAAGGTAGAGCGTAATTCAGATTTACAGCATAACGATAGATTTTCAACCGGCGTCCTGGCTTAGGGGTAGCTCGTCTCCCCCGTTTCCTGGGCGTCCCGGGTTCGACCATGGCAGTTGCTCTATGAGGTGTGTGAAAGATCCCCCTCTTGTAAAAAGGGGTAGTGCAAGCGAATGTTGTGATGATCGAGTAGCTCGGAGTGCTATTGGCCCTAGATGGCACTACTAAAAAACAAGAGACGTGAAGCTCGGCTTAAAATCGGTGACTTCAACAGTGGGATTGTCTAGTGACAAACACCGTAAGAAACAACAACGACAGTTTTTAATATTTATAAAGGGTCTTCAAAAATTCACTCACTCCTCAGATTAGATACGCATCCATACTTACTGTCATGTCTGATAAAATAGAATTTGGAGTAAACAATTCTAATATTATGCACACTTTTCATACTTTTAATTATAAAAAGACGTAATTCCAAAATTACATATGTCATTCAAAGTTAAAATAAAAATTAATGAATGCTATAAAATGTATTCATTATAGAAAGGTTCTGTTTCGAAGCCTTTTTCTCTGAAAATCAATTAACGTTCAAAATTCGCTTTCTAGCTCATGTTTTTTTTTCTGCATTCCATAGAAACCCAGCACTAGAAACAGACTCCAAAGTTCTCCAATATTTCGAAACAGCTGTCGGAAATGTTTTATCGGCCTGAAATGACCGGTAATCGATGTTTCAAACCAGAAATACATTAACCCTTACAACTAAGTTACGATTCTTTTATACTTCTCAACAGAAGACGAGTTACAAGTCTGTTCGACTCAGATTAAATCTTGAATTAACTCGATAGTTTTTAGCAAATTGTGATACGGGCCCTTGTGTTAGATTTCGTTGCATTTCTGAAACTTAATCAAAGCTCGTTTGAAACGTAATGGAAACATAAATTGTATCCGAGCTCGGAACAAACTTAATTTATCTGATGACTCCAAATAAAGTTAATGCTATTTTCTAAATTGAAAATATTTTATTTATTAAGTTGTGATAAAAATACAAATTTAGTTTTATTAATATATACTGTAAAGTTCTTTAAAATATTATTTCAACTCAAAACAAGATTGGTGACAGATTCCAGGCAATACGAATTTCATGCAGAGGGAATAAACTTGTTACCATCCTTCATGTGATATGAATATGTCACTGATAATATCCCATATTTCATCGCGTAATCCTAATCACATTGATCAGAACATAAAGCTCCTGGTATCTAATGACATTTGCGTCAAAGCCCGAGTCTATCTGTCAGAGAGTCTTATAAATCAGCATTGTTAAAGTGAAATAAAATTGGAAATGAAAGCATAAATATAATCTGAAACTTATTGATATTTCCCCTTCACTCTCTATTCAATAGAATATTGTCGCACATGCAGTAATCTTTAAAATATTTTCCGGTCCTAAGGATCATGCTCAGCTTTATCATGCGTCGATTTCATTCTTTTAAATCGATTTATTGTAGCTGATTAAGGAATAGAATGACAAGTCAAGCTTTTTAAGTACACAAAAAAATTAGCCTCGTTTTAATATTCTTAATATATGAATAAAATATTTATTTTGATAAAACTAGAATTTGAAATCTATACGCACATTTGTTTTTGTACGTTATTGGTAATTTTTTGGAATCATGCTTATGTGTGACACGATTAAACCACAATAGCAAGCAGGCTTATAAAATTCGGGAAGTAGATCTACATCAAATTTTAAAGAAAAGTCTTTCTGTATATTTATTCATTATTTACAAATGTGTAATTCAAAAGGGCAATGGTCTAGTTTAGTTTCATTTAGTGTATTTAGTGCAGTATTGGATTAGATCTCGCAATTTTGACACCTAAACTGGCACTTCCCCTCCAAACTTCTACACCACACCTGTGGGACTTTACCATGCGGTTCTAGAAATGATCCAGATAGAAGTTAAATAGCCCACGCTTTTATCAGCAAAATTGTAACTATTATTGATCACATGATTTAGCGGACGAATAGTCCCTCGGGCTGTACATCCGTGCCTATTTGGATACAAAAGGTCAGAAACGAAATGATTCAGGCAAATAAAATAATGATTTTGTTACAATGTTTCTCTATATGCAGTACCATACGCTGTATCAATGTGATCAAACTGTAGTTCGATACAAATGAAAGGGTCAGTAATTCCTAACAAATCGAAAAGCTATGATGGAATGCATGGCAGAAAGACTCCTCGTATTTTCCGGTAATTTTGGCGTTTTGCTTATTATCATATGTTGAAATCCCTGCACTAGCTATTTCGGATGGATAGCTCATAATTTTGAACCCTGTCCAAATGACAAGAATGACACTAGAGACTGCCGCCCGGCGTCCCGGCACAGAGGAAGAGCGTCTTCTTCGTGATCCGGGCGTCCCAGGTTCGAGTCCCAGTTAGGGCATGGTTTTTCTTTTGTGTACTATCTGTGAGTTGTGTGTATGTACCTCCCTTTAAAAAGGGGTTGTGTAGGCAAATGCGCGTGAGTGCCATCCTCATATGAGCTAGAAATCAGACTTTTACCTTCGAGCACTGAGGGGCCCATACCTTCAGAAGTTACGGCATGCCCTTTTTTCGATGTAAAACGGACGCGAGATCATCATCATCAACACTCAAGACTGCTCTCTATCTCCAAAATTTTACGCCATACTTGCAAACTATTATTTGACTCAATGTCAGATTAAACGCTATAATAGACATATAGAAACAGATATTTGAAAGAATCTGACTCGCGTTCATTCATCCTGTCTGAAAAGAAGAATTTTATAAAATGGCCAGTGAGACTTTAGTGTTTTATGGAAATTCAAAGAATGCTCAAATGCCCTCGTTCTCATATGAGTAAAACTAAATTCTATAAGATGTATTTTCAACAGTTCTCATCAGAAAATAGCAATTATATCAGTCAATCTTAGGATAATGGACTAGATATCACAGTCCCCACCTTTTAGGTTTCATTATAAATATGTTAAATACCTGCTTTACATAATAGATGTTTTTCTTCCATTAAGAGAGGACTCAAACGTTGGACAACAAATAAAATATTATTAAATTAATTAGATGAATAATCTGCTTGTTCTCAAATCAATTTTTAGAGAGTTTTACTCTTTTATACAATAATATCTTCTCTACTATGGCAACTAGATTTATTAATCATCAACGAAGACAAGACCAAGTAAGGCTAAGGGTTAATGAAAAGATTTATAGATATCATCTTAAAATGCTAAAACACCAAAATATCCTGAAATAAAAGAATATTCTAGTATAATAATCTACCACAATCTAAAGGGTAAATAAATAATATGTCTTCAAGTAATATATTTTCTATGTTTATTTTCTTTCAAAAATAAATGCAATATTTATCTGAAAGAATAAATCGGTATCGAATTTGATGCTATTGCCATTAAAATGCCTAAAATAAGTAAAACTTTAGGTAATTTATTTCCTTAAGAAAATGAATTTCCAAGCTCAAATTTTTAAAAAAGTTAATACTTGAATTATTCTATACATAATATCCTCTTTCTGATGTGTTTGGAACCAGAAAATTCTATTCCTATTTCACCAACTTCGTTCGAAATCCTATTTCACCAAATAATCGCAATCGATGTAAATCTGGTGTGTTGGGGATCAAAAGTCCTTCCGCTTGGATTGCAGCAGAGGCGTGAAGGATTAGTTGTTATCAGCAGGCTTAGTTCTTTATTAAACATCTATTATGAAGGTTCAAAATCAATAGGTTTGTATAAATAACCCTAATTTAGGTTTAAAACGAAACTTTAATACAGTGAAAATCATATATTTTTTATTTGAAAAAAACCTTTTAGTATTATATAATCGATTCATTTATCAAGTTAATTTCATTATTATTTTTTATTTTTTTATAAAGTCTTAAAAAATGACACAATAGTTAAACGAGAAAAAAATCAAAAGTAATTAAACAATACTCTTGAATTTTGGAACTCCAAAATTTCTAATTTTAAATTTAAAAGGAGCATTTAATACAATTCTGATAAACATAAACTTTTCTTGTCTATCAATAAATGGCCCAAAATTAAATGTGTATTCATCCAAGAAAACCATTAAATGAACTACTTAAATAAAAAAATTAATAGAAATTTAATTATTATTAAATAATTATTAGTATATTTCTTTTTATCTAATTTAAATAAACTATCTTTAAATAAAAATATTTAAAAAGTTAATCTAAAATATCATCTATGCAAACAAATAAAAGGTCTTATAATTTAATTTAATTATTAACTGCTACTAATAATTTAATTTAAGAATAAGTCTCATTTCACACTGGAAGAAAATAAAAACCCTACTACATATTCAAACCATGTACCAAGTAAATTAAATAATACTAAATTCCATAACTTTTCTCTCCAGACTATCTAAAAAAAATCGGAAATGAGTTCAAAATATAAAACTTAACAGCAGAAAAACGACGATTCCCCTTAACTCGGCAACTCTAAAATTTCTGTTTTTAATCTGAAGTTCGGAAGAAGGCATAGTGTTTAAGTACAGTTTGTAAAAAAAGAATTTTTCTAACTTAGCTACCAATAAGCGGCCTAAAGTTAACTCTACACTCGCCCGGGCAAGCAAGGGAAAATAAAATAAATTCTATGATTATTGGCAACTGCCCGGAAACATCGATATTTTTTAATCCACGGAACACAATTAAATGTTTCTGGTCAATAGATTTTTCCGGTAATTGGTTCTTTGTCTGATACAAAGGGGTTGACATCGATTTTTTTTTCGAAATGTCCATTCATTCTTTCCCATAACTTCTGGGAGGCAGGAGTGGGAGTATTCCACTCATAACAAATAAGCAATTTATTATGTTTGGGGAAAAGTATTTAGACATTTATTTCAGATAAAAGTGAACATCAAAATGGAAAAAAATCGGCATACATTTTTATTGTACACTTTTACAAAATATTTTTATTTAATATGTTTTGTATTTTTGAAAATGAAATTTTGAAGAGGGGAAGGAGGATTTTAGTTAACTTCGAGAAGTGCAAAAATTTGTAAGTTCTATACATTTGTTTGGTCCAATGATAATATCTTTACTTAGTATATACAGAATTTAGTTATTACTAAATCGGTTAATTCTATTAAATTTCCATCGCATATAATCAGCAACATCTGCTAATTTAAGAAATTTAAAAAATTACAAAATCCCGTAATATTCATATGCGGTAATATATCTAAGGAAAAATAGCACAATAATAAAAGTGTGCTAAAAATGCTTTTCGACTTATTTAAATTTTTTCAATTTAAGTTTATTCTTATATTAAGAAACCGGGATCATTTTGTACTTTTAAAAATTTTGAATTTTGAATTTTAGTCTAGTAAAAAAAGGCATATTACTGATTACAAAAATGTACAATTTGTAAAGGTTTGAAAAATCAAAAGTTTATAAACTGTTCTTTAACGATGAACCTAAAAGGAACCTACAATAGAAGGATAGAGTTTTTTCCCCTTTTCTTTCCTTTCATACAAAATTGGAAAAAAGCGTATTTTTTTTAAAAAAACTCTTTTTTCCAATTTTGTACCTATAGAATGCATCCTATTTATTACGATAGGGTAAAATTCCATTCAATAAAATTTATAAACATTAGGCATTCATTATACATATTTTTTGTACACAATGGAGTAAATTTTAAAGGCTATTTATCATACAAAATATAACATATATATTTTTTTAATTTTCAAATTGCACATTTTTTCTAATTTTTTGAGTTTTTATTGAACAAATATTATTAAAAATATTATTAATCTAGTAAAATATTCTTAAAATAATATAAAAAAATAATTTTAGCGTGATTATCACATATAATGCTAATTTAGATATGAGATTTTCAAAAATTATATCTTTAACGCGTATCGATTTTTACTATGCACTTGAAAATAATCGCGTCACAATACTTATTCAATTTACTATTAGAAAACAAACACATTACGAAACAACAAAGTATTTCTAGAGTTTTATAACTGAAATAAATCATTCGTTCTATACGTCTGAAATTTTCAATTGGATGCTAATTCTTACTTGTAAAAATATTCCCCCTTATTTGTAATTGAAATTTCAGCAATA
The DNA here is from genome assembly GCA_026289955.1 of Argiope argentata. Lineage (NCBI taxonomy): Eukaryota > Metazoa > Arthropoda > Arachnida > Araneae > Araneidae > Argiope > Argiope argentata. The sequence goes on along the minus strand of JAOUZG010024636.1, from coordinate 595,190 downwards.
TCTACTGTTGCGAGCGTTCCAGTTCCTTAAATAAAGTGTTCAGATTTACATAGGATGAAAAATATGGATATAATTGTTATTTTTTATGTTATAAGTCACACATTTATCTATATTATTTGCTCTTTAGCAAGTTTCTTAAGTAAGGGAGTAAGTCCATAGTCTTACATATACGGCCTTAATCAATAATTTAATTTTAGGAAACTTCAAAATTAGGAATGATCTTTATCTATTCTATCCGCTTCTGCATTAAGTTACAAAAAGATAGAAAGAACAAACATTGTTTTTGCTTTATCGTAAATGAAGTACAGTAATATTTTGATTTACGCAGTTACTTATTTTCTTCTTCAGATAAAATGTATTAACAAATTCAAAATTCGGAAATTAATGAATTTAACAAATACTGGTAACACTTCATTTTCACTAATACTGATTTAAAACTTTTTTTAATAACAGCAGATCCTTAAAATCATTTTCCAGCATGCTGTGTTTCATATCGCATGCATACGCCCGTTGTCTATGCGCGATTTATGTCAATACTTTATTTTTAGTATAATGCTGGCATATGGAAAATCATTTCCCTTATGAAAATATTGTTTTGTAAAAAATTCAAGGATACTTGTGCATAATTGTAAAAATAAAATAACATTCAAAAAATGATTTCTATCTTAAGTATTATTAATTTTAAAATGCTTAGTTTGGCCATTCTACTGCTTCGTTCAAAATTTTTGGATTTTCAGAAACTTCGGGTTTTTTTAAGAAATATGAATGGATATGGAAATTTTTTTATTCAGTGTGTCCTTTGTAGCAACCGCCACCCGAAATTATTCATTTTTGTTGCCCCTCATTCACAAATTGCAAGCCATCTTTCACCGCAGTCTTCTCCTCTCTTCTTGCTGCACTTTTTCAAAACTTGCGAATTGTTATCACCTAATCCCCAGAAACTCACTTGGGAGCTGAAAGAAATTAACTGATTGTGGAAGTACCGGAAGGCGATTTAAAAAAAAAAGGCAAATTGAGGCCAGCAGGGAATCTGATATCTAATCACGATACTCACGGTGAAAAAAAGTTTAAAACTGAACACATTTCAACCTGATGAGGGTTTTTTTTTCTACCTTGTCCAACATATGTAATTTTACATTTCGGTGAAAATTACATCCGAATGTTTTTGAAAATTATCTGAATGTTAAGAAATTTCAAAGGATTGGAACACCTTAGAAGATTTAAAAAACAATTAAAGGAATTTCAAAATTCAGTTCCAGAGCATCCCAGCATTAAAATTTTTCAACCATACTCTATGCGACATTTCTCCAACTGGTTTAAGAACATCAGCGAGTGTATTCGGTAGCATAAAGTTATTTTTTTCATTTCATTCAGGATTTCATAAACTCCAAACAAGTAATATCAGTTTGTTCAAAAAGCAGTTTTCGTTTTTTTAAAGTGTTTTGATTAAGAGATTATTTGATTTTAAAGCTGATACTTTTCGGGTTTTTGATTTTTTTAAACTTTTCTATTAGTTTTAACATAATAACTTGGACATAAAATATATTTAATACTATCATAAAGCATGTATGTATAAACCTGATGACCAAAACAATTAAAAATATCTTTGCACACAAGGTTTACTGAAAAACTATTTTTAGAAAAAATGGTGTTCTAATGGTTTTATGAGCAATTATATGGTAAAAAAGGTTTCATGATTAATTGTCAATACATTAAAAATTTAATTTGCAATTCAAAAAAATTAGTATCTACTATTCAGAAACAATTATGTAATTCCTTTTCTATTTTAGTTCCAATAATCTGCCCTATAGGTCACTTCTAATTATCTCGAATGAGGCAATTCAAAGATCATATGTCAGCCAATAAAGAGTTTACATGTTTTTCAAAAGAAAGAGCATGCAATTTGTAAGTTATAGTGAAATCGCTAAAGAGGCCTTAAAATATACTTAAAAAACATAGTCTTTTTACACGGTGGAACACAAATGTCTTAATTTTTTTTTAAAAAAATGCAAATAATCTTTAAAAAGTATCAGTTTTTTTTTTATTTTAAAATTTACAGAACATGTTGATGGAAAATTTAAATATTTATAGAAAGGAAAAGTTCATTAATGAAACTATATTCACCTTAGCTACAGTTAATGCACACTTTACAAGACTAAATGATGTTGATTAGCATATTTATGGGAAATATGTTAAGTGATAAACTTTTCTTACAAAGTGAGACAGCCTCATGTTGCAACTGAGAGAAAACTGTCTTTATATGTATTTTTATTGAATAATAAACTAAAACACTGAGAGATGTAATGCCCTCTACGGTCATTAGTTTTGGTTTCGAAAGATTTGTAATATTAACTAGTTTATATAAAATTGGTTATGTGTTTTTCTGCCTTGCCAACAGACATCAAAAAATCTATTTCGAAACGCGTCGATGCAATTCACTTAAATATGGTGACAACTAAGTCACAGGCATTGAGGGCATTTTACTTGTGCTCTATCATATGTTGGTGGACATAATAAGCTTTTCTTAATTTTACAAATCAGTTGAACTTTTGGAACTGCAATATTTTTTACTCTATGCTAAAAATTCCGATTAATCAAAAAAGTCGATCTGGTCGTTCATATTAAATCAATTTCTACAGGTAATAACATATTGTTCTTCTTCTCAAAAATTCATAAATAATTCTAGCCATTTAATTGATTTTCCTTTAAAATAGAATAGATAGATATAATTATCGAATAGAATTATATTACCATTTTAGTTCTAACTATCACTCAGAAAGTATCAGAATAATAGCAACAATCTTTATAAAACATTCTATTATTCAAAGATAGAGGAACAGAACTTAACTAGGAACTTTCTTCAACGGCAAGAAAAAATATGACTTTGTTTTTAATTTTGCCTCAAAATGGACCCACTGGGGGTGATTATACCGAAAGGAGGATGGCAGAAAGTTTATTTGTTTTCTTTCATTGTTCCGGCTAAAGCAATTTTAGGAGTAAACTCTGAAAAATGAAAGAAGAAATTGAAATTTTACATGGAGAAAATTAAATGGAAGGAAACAAATAAAACATCTTTGTTTCGCTTGAGCTAAAATTATCCTTCAGAGCTGAAAAGATGGAATTGTTTCGTTTTATTCAGGAAAATTGGAGCGAAGTTTTTGCTTTTTAAAAAACATCTTTCCTTTATATTCCTTCATGAACTGAACAAAAGTGAAAGAAATACTTGATACAATTTCTTCAGTGCAAATTTTTATCGCTAAATGGAAGCCAATTTGTGTATTATGTTAATTCCATGTTTCTACTCTTATTTCAGAATATATGTTTTAGAAAAAAATCTTTAAAAAATGGAATTTGGTTGAAGCCTCTTTTGTGACACTTATACAGTTCAAAGGACGACGAAAACAAAAATTTTATCTATAAAATTTTCAAATTTACTACAGATTCATCCAACTTTATTAAACAAAGATTTTTTTTTTCCATTTTAGGGAATTCATTTCCCTTGTTATGGTAGTTCGTCCTCTTTGAAACAACAACAAAAAAGTGATATTTAAAAAAAAATGTGCCCATACCTACTTAGGTCCACAAAGAGCATTTTTATTTTAGATACTTTTCATTAAATAGTTACAATTAATATAAATATATTTAGAGAGAAACAGAATATTTAGCGGCTAAATAAAACGCGAATTTTCTTGATTTTTCCATTTTTCTTCTCTACTCTATTAAGAATTAATTAAATTAATGAATTAATAACAATTGAAACAACTGTGTTAACATCGAATGTCATCCACTGCAAGTTTTAAAAAATTTATTTGAACTTGAGTGGATGAATACAATGTATTTTATTAAGAATTGAAATCTTGAACAAGAAATATATATATAGGGAAAGCGTGGACTAATAGTAGGAATTGAAAAACCCTCGATAGAATCAGTTTCAACCAAAAACTCTCTGTGTCAGAGGTGGTCGTTCTCTGGTCCAGATCTAAACTGCAATCTGCGGATGAATGAACGAAATGTTTGAATGTAGTCCGTCTCGTAAAAAGGGTTTGCGACGCGTGTGAGATGTAAGTCAGACTTATTCCTTCGGATGCTGAAAGGACCAGGCCCTCAGAAGCTATTGCGCCACTGGGTCCGTCGCAAAGAAGAAAAGCAACAGTCGTAATTATTTTATAAAAAGTGACTAAAATAAAAAAAATTCCTAATGACCTAAGTATGAATTGATTTTTAAAAATTGTTTTTATATTACTTGTTTCCAAGCAATTGAAACAAAAAATTTGGTATTGCAGTGAGATCACAAAACAGAATTTCGTTCATCGAGATGATTGGCGTTTTGAATTACAGCGCTTACGCATTTCTAAAATTATAGAAAGACTTGCTTTCGTCTGATTTTGTCAAATTTTGATAAAGATTCATGAATATGTTACTAAGGCTAGACAGCTAATTCCATTTCTTCACTCAATCTATGTTTACAATACCGTCTTCACAAGCAGTCAGATAAAATTCCGAAAATGTTTTTGAGGGGAAAGAGGGATTAGGCAGAGGTCCAAAACTTGGAGAGTCATCAAAATGTGGAGATCTAATTTTTTCATGATAACTTTAACCTTTCGCACTCCGATGGGGCCTCTGAGGCACCATTCAAGATAGTGCATCATTTTGACGTTTTATTTATTTATTTTTCAAATTTAACTGCTAAACCCCCCTGCATAATGGTTAAGAGATGTAGATCAATTTTTCAAAGAATTTCGACTTATGTATATTTAATTTTCATAGCAATAAACAAATCTTGGTGTTAGGTGAATAATTTTGTATTTAGTTATTTTTCGAAGTGCGAAGGGTTAATTGTCTCTCGGCATGTTACAAAGTAAAAATATACTTTTAAATGTGAAATATTTAAGTTTTTGGAGTTTGGAATCCAAAAAGATAAAAAAAAACTCGACTGCTAACTAAACATTTAGCCACAAAGGAAATATTTGCTCTTAAATAACAAGAAGATACGCATTGATTTCCGGTCCTGGCCTGATCAGAACAAAACATAAAAATTTAACAATCTTTGAGTAATGAATGATTAATAATCCCAAAATAATGTGTCAAAACCTTATAATAAATACAAAAACCAAGAATCGATTTAACGAACTAAACAATTTATACAAACAATATAATTTGAAACGAAACAAGAAATTAGTAATCAAGTAATAGTAAGTAAGATAGTCTCTTAATCTGCACTTTTTTTCTTACTGTCTGTCTCTTTAGATGTCACAAAGCATTTCCTACATTTTAAAATAATAATAATCGTCCTTAAAAGGAAGAATGACAAATATTAATAAAAAGTAGGGTATTTTACTAAGATTGTATCAAACAGATCTCAAATAGATTCCATCTAATTCCAGGGATCCTCAATAGATTCCTTCTAATTCCATAAGATCTAATTCCCAGCAATCAGACTTCAAGACAGAAACTTTTCACGACATTCACGGCAGTATTTGAATCAAGTTATTCATTCTGGTTATAAGCTTATCTCACCCCCGGCCACTCTAGTAATAAGTTAGAGATTCAGATGTGGCGTTCAATAAGCAACCAGGTGGCATGTGTCCATTGCCCATTATTTTTACCCATTCCTTCTTGAACAGCATTAAATGAAGTCCTCAAAGTATTTCGCAAATTTAATATGTCCGTGTTATATGTTTAAACCAATTGGCCTGTTTTTAAACAAGTTATAATCAGCCGCTCTTCATTGATGTGAATGGCGCTTACGCGTGGATGTATGTATATTTGTCATTTCTATAGTAGAATGAAATAAGATAATTACGTCTTTGGTCATGTCATCATCGCATGACCATCGGCATTCCACACACCATCTAATATTTCTACTGCATTTTGCCTTATGCAATTATATTTATTAATTTCACTAGGTCTGAGATGCAAAGTCATATTTATCTATTCAATAACAAAAGATTCTAAAAATAAATTGGCACATTGTACTATTAGGCGTATAAATGTGAATGTCACGTACATCAATACATTATAAGCATGTATCGGAGAATACATTCAGCGCACACTGAATAAATAACTTTTTTTTGAATAATTGGGAATTTTGCATCCACAATGCCAAAAATTAAAAACGTAGAAGCAAAAATTACACTCTAAGGGCTAAAATAGTTCATGGAGTCTATCTTTGTCCCAGAGTTCCCTGCAATTTCCGAGATACTTGAGCTTCGGGAGGGGAGAACAAACGATCTGAGATTCGATTCCTCGAAGCATCCGTTATTCTGTAGAACTCATTCATGTTAGATGTGTGGAGGATTGTGTGCCTTTCCGCTAATGAGGTGCAGGCACTCGGGCAACTCACTAGGATTCAAAAGTAGCAGCAAAATGGGACATTTAAACTAAATTTAAAACTGTCAAGTGAACTAGAAAAAAATTATCAACTTCGGGAAAAGAATGAGCTATAAACTTAAAATGGCTAAAGAGCAGCTATATATGCAGCCCTAATGCTGTTAGTACTATCACATAATTCAAAATACAGTATGTAGTATTTTTTTTAATCCTATGAGAACATGAATTTGGTTTGAGGTTTTTTGAAGCTTCAAAAATCGTAAGCAACTAATTGGCGATTTATCGCTTTTGAGGCATCAATCTTTCGCTTTTAAGGAAGGCTATTACATTTGGTGATTTATCGCCAACTACAGTTACAACTTGCTTTCCAAATTATTCATTCTCTAAGTTCTAAAGAATTGATTTAATTAATTTAAGTCATTAACCGATTTAAAACAGTTTGAAACCATCACGAGATTATCCTATCATGCATTCATCGATATTTATAAAAACGATAGGTTCATTTCATCTCAAAATCGGTCGAAATGTTTAAACTGGTTAATGACTGAAATTAATTACGACAAATAATGACTTAAAAAATAATAATGTTTTCACGTGATAACTTGAAATTTGCGATTGCAGATTTTTTGTTTTGTGGAAGTAGAATTTCGAGGAGGACGCACCAACATTTGGCCATGGTTTAGAATTATAAACTCAATCCACAATCATCTTCTGATTGTAATATTTTTAAAAAATCAAAGTTTAATAAGCGAGAAAAACTATTTTTCTTGATATATTTGAACGAATAATGTTTAATTTCAGTATACTGGCCCGTTTTAATTAAGCAAATTATATTTCATTAGAAGTAAAAATGCCTTTCATTCTACAAAAAAAAATTATTTTAAAGGATGTTTTAACATTTGGACACTCCAACTCATATCGACTTGTTACAGTTCTTGACAAAACTTTAAATAAAAATACAAACCATGATTTTGAAGGGGGAAAAGGTAATTCGTTTTTATCAAGATAGTAACTGTACCTGTAACGGTATCTTCGGCTTTGGATGGCTTGCGACGAAAACATCTTGAGAAAAAGAACTCGGGTGATGTTGATGAAGAAGATGAGATTCAGCTGCAAGAAAAACGGAGCAATGTGAATGCATCAAGTGTTTTGTTGAAGAAAAGTTATCAAACGCAGTCAAGAACCCGCGAGTTATTTTGGGACACATTCACTCAGCAAACTCCGAAGCAGGTGGGATTAGAATCTTCGCAAATGTTTCGACACCCGCCAGAAGGAAAGAGGTGCTAAACTGAGCGGAAACATCTGCTAGAAACTTTTTTTTACTTGGTTTTGAAGATGCCGTGTCAGCACTCCCGGCAAGTTCAGTTCCACAAAGGCGTGTTTGCTGCGCCGTTAGCAGCGAATATGAATAAGAGTGTAATTAAATGAGTCATGATTCACGCCCCACTTGTAGGTTTTCAAATCATGTAGTGAATTACTCTTAACGGATTTACTAAGGAATCTATTAACTGATGAATGCCAATTTCATGTTTACGTTTTTTTTTTTTTTGAAGTTTGACGGAATAGGTAACCATTTATTTAAAAAAAGGCTTCAAAGTTTTGTTTATAATAATTATATACAGAATATAATATTACACAAATATAGACACTTGTATACGATAATTTTGGAAATAATATTGCAGAATTAAGAAAAAAGAAACATTATTTCAACATAAATTTGGTTTTGCAATAATTAAGACACAGTAAATGATAACGTAAAAATAATTGTTAATCATTTTCAATATCTGTTATAATTTTGAAGAATACATAACTACATAAACATAGCATTAAAATGTTAGAGAGATTATGATAAAGCACAAAAAATTTCATAATCGATAACTTCTCCTAATAAACGACAAGATCTGGAAACTTTAATAAGAAAATTCTTTCTATTTATTTTGAATACATTCCAACTTTAATGAAT
>JAOUZG010024636.1:572696-586797 GCA_026289955.1 Argiope argentata | reverse complement strand
ACATATATTTCAAGCAATTAAAATTGCTTAAACAGTGCTTTATACAACGATTTTTTCAAAAGGACAGAAAAGATTAAATAGCAATTAAATTTTCTATTTAGCAAGAATTTATTATTAGTTTTTTTTGTTGTTATTTAACATTTAGATTGACATAAATTTATTCGATAACCACCAATTCTGAGCTAAACTTTCAAATAAATAAGGTTTCTAGTAATAATTAGTCTGAATTAAAGTTTCATAGTTTTCGATGCCTTTTCTTAGTTAATACGCAGCCGTAGATAATGAGTTTGATGCAATATTTATAATATTTACAAGACAGAAACCATAAAAATTTAGGAAAGATAATTTATTAATTCCGTGTTAATGCGGCCTAAACATTCCAGCATCATATTAACAAAATTTATTCGAAAGTTCTAAATAATAAATAAAATATGGAAATTCGAGGCTATGCTTGACTCATCTTGGTGCAGTAAGACAAATTGGTGTCATCTGTCATTTGGCTCCAGAATTTATGTTGCAACTTCTTTAAAAAGGAAAATCAGTATAAATTTCAACAAATGTCAAGATATTCAACATTTATCGCCTACTTATTTAGCAAATATGGAAGCACTAATCAAAATATTTTTTTTTCAGTGGACGTCTCGAATATTTCAAAGTTAATATATGACAGTAAAATTTTCCCGAAAACTTCCTATTTTCAATTAAAAGTCGAAGTTTTTAAATAACTAATTTACCCGATGGTAAGTAAGAAATATACATGAGAGTTTTCTAATCTGAGATAAAATAATTTTGACAGGAACTGCTCTAATATTTCACTATTTGTTTGAAATATCTTCTGGTTGTACCTCTCTATGGAATAAATGAGACGAAACGATTTCTGTTAGCTTTAATTTAAAGCTATGCGACTCGAGGAAATTATTCGATTTTATCGGTTTTAGAGAATTAAATCATCAATCTTTCGTTTTCTAAATATTTAATTCAATTTAGCTAGACATGTAGCCTTTCTAATTAAAACAATGCTAATCATTCGTACATAAGGGTTAAAATTTTGCATGTTTGGAATATCGATGTTTCAAAAGTAGAAGAAAAGGGAAGATAATAATCTCATGTATTCATTTTAAATATTTTTTATTTTAAGAAATATATATATATATATTTACCACAATTGAAGCAGTAATTGGGCCTCGTATAATCCAGAAAAAACTTTGGTTTTCATTTACTGTCCAGCATCTGCAAATAAATTTCATATCAATCAGTATTACTGAAAAAATTTAAGATCGTGAATAATATGTTAAGCATACACAATAAAATAAAACAATGATGTGCAATTAACAATTGTATACTGCTAAACAAAAATAAATTTTATAGTAAATGAATTATAACTAATGTTATTTATAATAAAGAATTTGTATTTTTTTATCAAAAGAAAGTATGTTTTGAAATTTTAAACATTGAATGATTTTGCAAACCTCGTCTGAAAAGTGACTTTTTTTTTAAATGAATATTCATCAGTGTTGAATGGTTACATATTTAAACCAAATTAGAGTTTTTTAAAATAAAAAGGCTTCTCAGTATTTTCAGTTCAACTTTGAATGGGTTTTTTTCTATATTTTGAATTGTATCTCATAAAATTCTTGCCACTATATGATGTATAATAAGGAAACGGGTCAAAAAGCATTAGCTATTTTATCCCAAATTTTACATGAAGAATAAGAAATGGCATTTTTTGTAGCCAATCGATTTTGTGTGTGTGTGTGTGTGTGTGTGTGTGTGTGTGTGTGTGTGTGTGTTGAAAAATCAAAACTATTTGTTATAGATTGCAAATAAATTTTTGGTTCTTGGAAAATTGAAACATTTGATGTAGCTTGTTAAAAAAAGGTGCAATAGGTGTAAAAACGGGCGTTATTCGTCCTTAAAATCAAGAAAGAAACTGCAAAGAATTTATGTTTCGTCTCATTTTATTTTATTTTCCATTTATTTGTTTACTTACAGAAGAAATAATCGAAAAAAGAACTTTTGAAAGAGAGAAACTGAACCGTCTATATTTTATGTTCATACCCAATAGGATAAACAAATCAAAATCGTGATAGCCCAGGATCTGATCAAATTAAACAAGCTATAAGTAACGCATCCCTTTTTTTCTCAGTCCAAGAGAATAAGGATCCACAGAGCTCAAATACATTCTTGCGGCACTCCCTTCGAGTTGTTTAGCTTACATGCTTTTTATTTCCATACAGATTTTATTATGAAGACTCTGAAGCTACAAAAATCCATAAAAAGTTTATGGGGGTGCATTCCCTAAGCTCTGAAAAGCCGGAGATAGATGGCTGGCTGTGCCAAAAGTTTTGTTGGACGGCCGATAACTCGGTTTGAAATATTTCCGCATGCTGCCTTCGCGACTTAATTCTCAGGAGTATCAAAGGAAAAGTAACATTTTTCCTAGAATGACTGAGTGAGTGATTTTTTTAAGAAAAATATTTCCCACGTTTTCGTTTTCAAAAGTATTTTGGATATCTATGAGCGTTCCAGAGAATTCCGAAATACGCTGAGTTAAAATTTTATCAAAAACTCATGAAGAGAAACAGGAAGAATATTCTGAAAAGGGAGAAGGGATATCTTTTATACGAAAGGATTCATATTTTTTTAAAGGGAAAACTGTAAAAGTTGATATGGAGTTTCTTTAAAATAAAAAATTATTTTTTTACAGAAGAAAAAATCAGAGCAGGTTTGGAGAAACGACAATGAAAAAGAATAAAAATGTTTTAGAGTGTATTATTTTTATAAAAATTTAAATTTCTACATAAAAAATGACAAATTAAAATACACAACTCAGTTTTTTCGTAAAAGTAATCACAAATATAAATTGGGCATATAATATATTTGGAAAGTAAATACATTTTATAGAATAGAGCTGAATAGAATTTTATAGTATACTAGCCCGCGATTTCGTAAGTGGAGAAATTTTGATGCGTATGTGCGAAAACTGACGATTTGATCCCAATGTAAAATATTATCAAACCGTATCAGTATGGTGCCGTTCAAAACAGTTTTCAATAAAAAGTTTGTCGCCAAATTTTAGTGAAAAGGTCGAATGTGGCGCGAAAAGCAGCAATAGCGTTTCCAATCGTAAAGTTTCAATGAACATTGCAGCAAATTAATGGAAATATAGAAAAAAATCAATAAATGCAAAATAATGAATGCATATAAAAATTATCAAAAATAGTGAAAGTCGATAAAAGGAATATGTACACCAGGAAAAATTAAAGGAAAATGAACAGGAAAGATTGAATTACAGTAACATTAAAACGGTAATGTAAACCTAAACTAAGTGCTAACGAAAAATTCCCAATTTTGCATAACGCCAGATGATTGTATATCAAAGCTTAGTCCACAGAACTAACCTATAAACAATTTATTTACAGTGTGTAGCTGCAATAAAAGGAAACAGTACAGCAATTATTTAAAATGGTTTTGTTTATTAGTTTTACCAAATCAAAACCAATTCCGCATCCATTAAAAATACGGTGTCGACAATCAGAGCACACTGCGTCTCTGAATTTTCAGCGCCAAATGGGGCAACGTAAATGCTTGGATTTTTTAAGCTAGTCGGAATTTTTTTAATTTCCTTTGTGCTTTTTTATTTTAATTCAAAAGTACATCAGAATTAATCCAAAAAGATCAATTAATTAACAATGCTTAGTTTAAATGCATCAAACGCTAAGAAAATAAACATAATCGTTTGGAATAACCGTTCGGAAACATGTTTAGAGGGAAAAATACAATCTGAAATCTTACTCATTTGGCGGTGGGGAAATGAAAATTTTTGGCGAGAAAGTTAGTGTTTAACTAATAAAAAAAATTAACCACTGAATTAACTGGAATAAATAGTATCATATATCCTATTCTTGATTATAATCTATCTCTGCACTAAATCTTATCTAATTTCGTTTAGCTGTTCTTGCGTAATGGCCTAACATCATCCATCCATTCAAACTTTCCCATTTTTAATAGTAATGTAGATAGTAAATAATTTTTAAAGAATATAGCTGAATCATCACTTTTGCTTTATTGCATCAACCTTAAAGTGACGGCGTCAACATCTTGTAACAAAACATCTCTAACAAAATTGAAGATATTTCCTTTTCAATGGTTAATATAATAATATTTTAATTCTATAATAATATTGTAATTAAAATTGAGCTGTGTATTTCACCTTTTTAATAGTTTTAGAATACGTTCGATTTTTATATAACCAAGAACATGTTTCATAAGTATGTGTTATCGTTTGAAATCATAAGAAATTTAGAACAATATCATTTTAAACTATATCCTTTCTATTAACAATTGCAATTCTACATTCTTGAAGAAATGCAGCTTTATTTATGTTGTAAAAGATTAAACTCTGTACTTTTATCTTTTATTCCTATAAACATTTTTCCATTTGATCTCATATTACAAAATAAAAAACGAAACATATTTTCGATATGTTTAAACATAAATTCATAAATCATAAGGGATGGAATTGATCAAGACTTCAGTCAAGATATCGTCACAAAGACTTAAATATCTACGGCGTTAGTTTAAAAAAGAAATTTAATTCATTAGAACGAATCAACTCTCAACATGAGAATGAAACTTGCACGCCATTGATGAAACGCAACTTTTATGTACATACAGAATGTTCGTGAACAATCCAGTTAGAATATTTATAAAAGATCAAAAACTTTCCAAAACTTAGACAGAGAATAGATAACAATTTAAATAAAAGAATTCTAGGTTTTGGATAAAACAACGTGGCTGAGAATCGAAACACGGATTAACCAATTACAAGTGAGATGTCTGGCCTACTGAACCATCGCGATTGCTAGCTATTCTGGCTCATGCGACAATATTTTTAAAACAGGCCGCTTCTACTGAAATCAACGAAACTGACTTCTTTTTATAGCTGTAACTCTAATCAATTTAAATTTTCATTGTATGATATTTCCTTATATTATTATTTTTTTCAATTACGAGTATTTTTCACAACAAGTAAAATTTCTTAAATGAGGCAAAAAAAATTCGAGTAGTAATTTGATATCTTATTGACTTAAAGAAACTGTTCTTCAGACTAAATTGTTTTTCCTTTATGAATAGATAATTATTTATACTAGATAAAATAGAAAAAATAGTTAACAATCAGAAAAAATAGGAAATCAATAATTAGAGAGAATTTTGTTCAAAGAGTTAACAAAAGTTTCAAATTAACGATACTTCTTTCGAAATAACATCAAAGAGCAAGTTATTGCCAGTTCAAAGAAGAACGAAAAGAAAGCTGAAAGATTTTTCCCGCATTAGCACCCAACTCTCTAAACTTCTTTCATTACCAACAACATCTAAAATCAAAGAAAGCTATCTCTCGTCCATTGCAACGATTGTAAACCAGATGACAAAGCATTTTAATGGCTGACAACTGATACGATTGGAACGAAACTTCAGATATTTGTGATACAGTGTATACCTAAATTCTGTATACATGTTATGGTCCTTTTTCATAAAATAATCCTTCGATTTATGCCAGCGAAAATAGTATTGATAGATTTTTTCACTTAAAAATGTTGTATCCTAAAACCATATTCACATCAATATTTAAAATAGTCATTATTTTCTTCAGATAATTTACAAATTAATTGGCTAAATTATCAAAAGAACATGCAGGGTGAACTTAAACAAACTTATAACTTTAAATGAAGTGATTTTTCAAAAATCCACTAAATATTTTTTAAATCCTTCTAACTCATCATATGTAATCAAAGATAATATTTTTTTACTGCAAAAGTTTTATCTTTATATAGTGAAAATGCAATACTATTCCTGTGGAAATAGTCTTCCATTTTCAGAAACATTTCTGCGTTATAAACACAATGTTTATTACACCTAAATCAATACACTAATGAATTGTATTAGTCAGTATTCAACAAATATCAAATCATTAGAGTTTCATTATTAGAAATCCTGCTGAAAAATAAATATTACAAGAGAATGAAAATTGTTATAAATGACTCATTTTAAATTACAAAAAAGACCCACTTCATACGGGTTTGTCATTTTTCTGAATAAGCTTCATTTATGAGTGAACTTTGAATGTTCTTAATTTAAAAACAATATCCCTTAAGTTTATTTTCCTCATTCCTTTTTTCAAAAAAAATGGTTGTACACAATAATTCAAAACAACTCATATATAATTATTTTAAACCCATCTTTCACACCTCTCATGTCCGACTAAGAAGTAAGTTTTTCAAAAAAAAAGACCAAAAAATAACATTAAAAGGTATTTGTATAAAGGAAGGAATATTTTGAAAAACATTAGAAAATTGGTAAATTTCTGAGTATTTGCATTAAAAAAAATTGGAAAATGCATATGAAATAAAAAGAAATATCAGTTTGGGGCCAAAAGTTTTTTTAAAAAATTGGAAAAAGGCAAAAAATAAGTATAAAGCAAAAGTATTCTAATTCAGAGGTTTTATCAAATGATTTGCTTAGCATTTAGTTGATTGCTTAAGGAATGTATTATCTAGAGACTGAACTGAAAAAAGTAATCTGCATTTCTATCCATTCCTTAAATATTAGCATTCGAACTGATAAGCAAGACGGAATTTTCAACTTTTTTACACCCCTTTAAGCACTAAAACAACTATAAAATATCTCTAAATGAATATATTACTTATCTAGTTCACGAATTACAGAACGTATTAATTAATTATTATATTAAATTCGAACAAAATATATACATTAAATTTTATCAGATTTTTTTGTAAAAAAAATCTATTATATTCTGTATTTTATAAAATGTTATCTGAAGATTTAAAATAACATTAAAATGTATGTAAATTCAAAATCAATGTAGCTAATTTTTTCAAAAATTAAAAATAAAATGTGAATGGTTTTATAAAGAAACCCGTTCAAACATTAAGAATATTGAATTAGAAAAAAAATCATAGTCCCACAAAATAATCGATTTTTTAACGTAGGCACTTATGTTTTAAAAGAATAAATAAGGCCTGTAAAGAGCTCACTTTTTAGTATGTTCCCTAAAACTTTAAAAAGGAAAAAAAAAGAAATGATGAAACAATATGCGCTTTGGTGCATAAATAAGATCAACTATTAACCCTTTCAGCCCTCTAGGGGGGCGGTATTTTAAGTTCTTAATTTTCATTTCTTTTCAAACCTGATGGCGGCATTGGCCACGACTTCCTGGCTCCTATACCAGTGAAAATGAGATGCAATTAAATGTGGATGTTCTCTTGGTGACCTTTATCACTAATTTCCCTCAACTTCTTTTATTCCACATTTGAAAAATTCAGGGCTGAAACAGTTAATGAAAGATAACTTTAAAAAATGAATTAAAAACAGGCTGTTCAGTAGCAGGGTAAATGTAACAAAAAAAAAGGCATCTACAGAAGTGTTAATTGTCGGCAGAGGATTCACAGTTAGATTATGAGGAATGTCTGAGAGATATGATAATTCTCTGATATTAATTATCAAGAAACATTGGCAGAAAATGAAGTTGATTCTAATACGAACCAATTCTAAGAAAAGTAACTTAATTACAGTATATCTGATTCCAAGAAGGATAGCTGAACATGAATCTAAATTATATTAATTAAGTTCCACGAACATTTTAGTCTATTTCCTCCGACGGTCATTAAGATGTTATCCAATTCAAAGAAATCGCTTTTCACTTTGCACATAGTTCTGTTTTAAGCGACACTATTTTTGTCTGATTTTCGAAATATATAAAGTTTTGCCTCATTGCACCAAAATAGACTTAACTTGAAGATTTGTGTTTTAGAAAATTACAAAGCGTGCAGTAACTAGAAAATAAATTTGATTAGAGGAAACGCTGAAAATCATATAATCAACGACCTCAAATAAGGAAATCTCCTTTTTATTTATAAATTTATTTGAAAAGATTAGCTTTATTGTTATATCAGGATACTTTTTCTTCGGTGTTAGGATCAGAAGTATCTGGAAAAAAACTAAGCAGCTGTTTGCTAAAATTAAATTAGATATCATTTTAAAATGAGTTTAAATCTTTCTGTTCTGAAACCCTAGACATTTAAAAACAAAACTCCAATTTGACGTTTCTTAGTTTTACGGAATCCAAGAATTTATCAGAAGCTACAACTTGACCAAAGCAAAAATTTCCATCACAAAAAAATCAAATTTAATGAGTTCAGTATTTTAAATGTGGCGGCTGACAATCAGTTAAAAATAACTTTTTAAGAGGGGTCTCCTATAAACATTTTCGGATATACTTTAATAAAACATATCGCATTGGGGAACAATCTCTTTATATAAAATGCTAACGTACGCGACACAGAAATCGCTCATATTACTTATTGTCGAATGGCAACAATCAAATACAAATTAACCAACACAGGAATTTTAGACTTTTAAATTGAAAATTTTTATATGTATATTCAATTTATAGCTTAACTTATGGGATTTTAAAATGTTATTAGAAATATTCTGGTGGCGAGGGCTCCTGATATCACCAAAAGTTCATTCGCATGGAAGAAGAAAGAAGAAAAACTAAGAAAAAGGTTTCAAATAGAAAGTTAAATTAGCACAGAAAAAAAAGGCTTAACATTACGAGATGAGTGAATGATAGATTTTGCCTATGGAAACAGGTGTTTATATGTTCCAAAACTATTAACTTACAAATATAATCGTTTTATCTTAAAACAAAAACAAATTGTAATAATTTCCTAATTTATTCGTTTTAGTTATAATTTCATCTCTACTTATTCTAGTAATATTTTAATAAATTTGATACGAATATGGTTTGAGCTATTATGATGTAGCTCAAACTAAATCCATTAAAGTATTCGATCGCTTGCTCTTACAACTCATTAACTCCGCAATAGAAATTTACGTCCACTTCTATTTCGCAATATATATACACCTTAATTTGCAGCAAACGCATTCAATTGAATTCATGTATGCAGCCATATCTTGTATGATAAAGAAACCTGAAGATCCTACATTCAAAGATATTTTGTCGCAAAAAAAGGCCTACCAAATAACAAGGTAATTTTTTAAAAACATTTTATAGATGATTTAATAGCCCGAAACTTTATTAATCTGGCGAACAATTTAGTCGCCAATGGCAATTAGTAGTTGCAAAACAATCTATTAAAATGGGATTTGCGAAGTAATTTCGGCGATGAATTGTTATGATGCTGTTAAACCAAAATACAAGAAAAAAACGAATGGGCATCTTAAACGACTTTTTTCCTGTAAGTTATAACCCAATTTGACACAGGATTACAATTAATTTTAGGTATCCAATTAATGGTTCGATTCCAAATTTGTTATGAAAACGATTTAGATGTCAAATCTGCTTAATAAAGTTCATCCATTTAGATTTTTTTCACTTTGCATTTATCATGTTAATTTACATTCAGATAACTGAGCGTACAGACTTCCTCATAATGAATTTGGTTCCAAATTTGCTTGAAATTTACACATTTTGTGTAATCTCCATATATGAAATTTGATCCGCGTAGCTCAGAGTATTATTTTCATTTATAGCGATCACAGGCAGATTTAATTCCAAAAGCGTGTAACTCTGACTCAAGTTGGAGATTCGGTGAAATGTTGAGTTTTTAACAATCACAATACTTTCTCCTTATACATTTTGTGTACAGAAAAGTAAAATATAACGAAATGAAGTCTTTAAAGAAGAATTCAAACGATGGATATGAATTTGGTACTCAGCTTTTAATAACAGATTATTAATCTGTTAATAGTAATGTGCAAGTGAGATAACAGACTCTGTCACGATAGCCCTCAAGGTTTATATGCAAGTTCGAGTTCAATGATATTTTTAGGATGTGAATCAATATAAAATCTGAGAAATCTTTAAAATAATATGCAAATTAGTATCAGATTAATTTTAGGATTCATACTTATAGCATTAAAGAGCAATTTTATCATGCGAATATTAACCGCTTAACAGTTTTGCCCATATGCCGCACGTGCATGGATTTATTCCATTTTGATAGCTGTAAGCTAAAAATAAACCATTCATAATGATTATAACACAATATGAAAATTACTTCGAATACACAAATAAGTCATGTATTCGATGGATTTCCATTTAAAGCAAAATAAGAAAATATTTCCAAAATAGTAGATGCCATCTTATTCTTCCGTAAAGAAAATAAAACAGTTAAGTGGTTAAGTTTATGAAATTGTTTTCCGTGTATTCATCTAAATTATTTACTTGTTCTTGTCGGTTCCGACAGCGTCAAAATATCGGCTTCTTCACCAATCTTTTTTTTTTGTCTGTGTGTTGGTGAGTGTAAAATTACTTTTGTTCTCTCCTTGTGCGCATAAAATTTTCATCACGTTCTTAACATGATCATCACATACACCCAAACAGAAATAGTGATTTTAGAGTCACTTTGTATTTCATAATCTATTAATATAAGCATTTCGAAATTTTGCATTCATTTTTTTCAATTCCCTACCAGATGTTGGATTATTATTTCAATATAAATCCGATTAAAATTGATCCATGAACAAATAAATAAATTTACTTTATTATTGAACCCTACAGTATTTTAAAAACTCGTTTATTCTTTAAATATTATATTGCTATCTGGAGTACGCAACTAAACGACCTTTGACTAAAGCAAAAATTTGAAACATCATTCAAACAATTAAAGACATGAAAGGAAGCAATCTAAATATCAGCATCCAAGTGCGTACAAAATATTTAAGTCTTTCATATTTCTCGGTATTTTTATTTAGAATTACGCAAAGTTAGATATGATTTTTATCCCGAATTCAAGTATAAAATTGCCTTAAAAACTCTAAATAATTATCTATTCAAACTGAGAAATGACATTATTTATAGCTGAAGCGTCAGAAGTTAAGCCTGAAAATTTGTAAATGCTCTACAATTCTGATTGGCTCTTTTTTCTTTGATTAAGAATAACCCAAAATAATACAAAAAGTTCTGAATTTCAGTGTATTGCTGATTCTCTGACTTCTATTTTTTAAAAAAATATCTGTTTTAAATTCTGGTTGATTTCTTCTTGTGCGATGCCAAACAGAATCTTCTGAAGAACTGTAAATAAATAACAGTCTTGACGGTATAAGAGAATGCTCCTCCGAATTTAAAGACTTGAATAAGATTTAATATTCAAAAGCACGAACATCCACGTTGTTCTAGGGAGTGGCAACCATTTCGAGCAGCAGATGTTAGCTAATTCTTTTTTTTACGGATAAAAAAGAAGTTTTACTTTTATTCTATCAATCAAGTCCTTTGCTTTAAAAAATCAGCATCCAAAGCAAATTTTATACTGGAATTTTATCCGTGTCTTGTATGATGAAGGGAAACGTTATAGATACTTTCAATTGTGTGCTTTTAATGGCTAATAAATTTAACATCATTCTTTTTTTAAAAGAGGTTAGAAAAATTTGGTGCAATTTATATTCTTATTTAGTTTTTAAAAGCAAATACAAAAAGAACATTTCGTATGTAAGTAATTTATACTAAAGAAATTTTATTTAAAAAGTATCTCTCGTATTGCTATTAAGTTTGTGTAATTGGATGTAAATATTTGTAAAAAGTTTAATTATACAAAAATTATTTGTAATTAAATCGTGCTTCAGAGAGAAAAGACTGTTCTAAGGGAATTTCTAGCAGAAGATCGCCCCATTTGACTAACTTGGCGATGCAGGTGTGTTGGCGACATAATGAGGTCTCTAACGGTTTTTACTACACGCTAAAATGTGCCGTGGGAGTTGAGAAATAAAGATTTGTTCCAAGGGAACGGAGGTGAAATTCCACCCTTGCCTGGAGCGCTCGAGCAGTTTCTGAGTTAAGCCTTACAGAGCGTCCCTCTAAAGTCTACCGCACCCTTTAGAGGGACGCTCTGTAAGGCGCGGAGTGAGAGGGTCAGCGAATAATTTCAGCCCCAAAGTTCAACCGAGGACAACGGCTAGGCCTTCTACAGCCATTTCACTACCCCGGATAAGCCTCTGCCGGGACTAGGCATCCGTCAATCCAATCCATTTGAATAGCGAGACACTTCAGAGAGAGAACTGAAATAGTTGACTTAGCTTGAGAGAAAGTCCTTTTTTCCCGATTGTGTTCTATCAAGAGCTTTGCTGCTACCCTTAATTAGCGGATTGAATAGTGTTCATTCGCTGGGTATTTGTCGTTTGTGTTGTGGGTATTTAATGAAAGGTTTTAGATAGTAAAGTTTGCATTTTATCTGCCTCTTCCCATCGTTTTTGAGAGAATTTTCGTTATGAATACGTAATATTTCTGTTGAATGTATTTGTAATTTTATTATAATTGTCTTTATTTTTTATTAGTTATTTTTATTCTCGTGTTCTTTTTTGTTTTTCTGTATTGTCTTTGTGTTCTTTTTTTATCCTTTAAATGTATGTTACTGTATCTGGCAACAAATTTAATGTTCAAGTATTGTTACTGTGTTTTGGCAACGGCTGTTTTTATATATTCATTCACTTGAGCCGCACCTAGCTACGGGCGTTTTGTAAAAGCTCTTTCTAAAATGGAAATTAAACGTGTTTCCACTTTTAGAAGATTTTAATTTGGTCTGCAATGATCAATTTCTCTGAAAACACCAATTATGTATTATGTTATTTCTTCACATTCTGATAATAAATACACTTTTTTTAATTTGCCATTTGCACTACGTAGCCTCCAATAAATGATTTAGTATACGATAACTTTAACTTATGTAAAATTCACATTAAGCGTTCCTTAAAATTCGATACATAGCTGAGATAATGAAGTTGATAGTTTTCTCAAATAAATGGTTGAAATAGTTTTCTTACAATCCATATTATCGATAATTACTATCAGAATTGATAATTTTTTAGCTCCTTAAATGTAATTTCACTCATGCACATATGCTCTTACTTTTACATATATAGCATCCCAGAAATTCAGATAAATTTTATATACTTTATATTTTATATATACTTTAGAAATGAATATGTAATATCGTTAGAAGTTTGGTTTTTTAACGGAATCGTCTTTATTCACGATGTTCAGGGCAACTCATCTTCAATACAAGAAATTTAAAAAAAAAACTTTATAAGTCAATTTCTACAAAGGTCTACAAAGAAAATTTTTATATTATTTACATTTTATTAAAAAGTTACAATTGTGGATTTTGTTCTCGTGTTTCGTTTTACAACGGACGGAGGGATGCAGTAGCTACGAAGATATGGACCCTTGCGCATCCGAGGGTAGATGTCTGACTACTAGCTCAATTACGGCATAAATTCTTTTACGAGGCGAATTTAATGCATGCATTTCATTCAATCACAGCAGATCGTAATTTCGAACTGCAATAGAGAAAGATCACCTCTGACCCAGTACCGTCAGCGGTATTATTCCAGAAATGGGGTCTTTATGACACGACTGATTTAAAGTTCACCACACAAACAGCCGTCGACCGGCAGGCTCAAACTTGCAAGGGATGTGAATCCAAAGCCCTACCAACCAGGCTATCCCGGCCTAATAATCACCTTTACTATGAATAATTGATCAAAAAATTATACTAGCGTTGAATTTTCAATGCCAATTGAGGATTCAGTACCAAACGAGGCAACGAAAAATATGTGAATTTTCGACGTCTGTTGGGGTAACGCAATACAGATTAAAAAATTTTAATTTTCTTTATAGTGTATTATTTTAATTTGAAATTACTTCAAAATGAATCCGAAAAATTTATTAATTAACACTGTTTAATTTTAAATTCATCAAATATAAAGAAAATAAAGAATCGTTTGAAATAATCCACCGAACACGTGGTAAGCCTAACCTCATTGGCGTGAGAGGGGGAACAAATTGAATTCGTTACTTATTTGGCGGTGAGGAAATGAAGATTTTTAGATAAAAAGTTAGTTTTTAAGTAATTAATAAAAAATTAATGAATTAGTATTTGGTAACAATCAGTATTAGCCTCAAATGTTATTCCCTACAAGTTTACAAAAAATACTAAAACTTGAGGGGATGAGTAAAAAGAATTTTATTAACGATTGAAAATTTGAACCATATATATATATA
>JAOUZG010024636.1:561169-572296 GCA_026289955.1 Argiope argentata | reverse complement strand
ATATATATATATATATATGGTGTGAGTGTGAGCTGTTAGTAGAAATTGAATTAGCAACTAAAATTTTATTGAAATGATTACAGACACAAAATAAAAAGCTGAATTATATTTTCTTTAAAACATATAAAAATGCTCATTATTTATGTTTTTATATTTTTAAGTACTTTTAAAGCATTAAGTTATTAAATATAACATCTATTACCGATCAATTATACAACCATTCTTTATATTATTTTATTATATAGAATAAAGCAACGTTATTCTGATTGTTATAAACAGATTGAATGCCGTCGAAAATACAGAATTTTAATCGAATGAATTGCTTTTACACTCCTGGAACATGATATAGAACTTTTAATAGCTGAATTTTGATACTTGAGTATGTGATCCTTCCAATAAAAACTAAATACAATTCAAAAGTAATCATCGTAACCAATAATCCTTCAATCTTTTCTTCTTTTTTTAGTGCATTGGTAAGATAATTTATATTGCTTAGTATTTCACTTCTCTACATGGTTCAAGAATTTGTATTCGCCCATATATTTTTTTCTGAATTTTACCATTGATCCCGGTTTTATAAAAATAATATCTGACTTACTAGTCACTTAAGTTCTCTGAAGTGACTAATAGACGTTAGAAATATGCTCGAAGCTTTTTGACAGTCCTAATTCGAACATGTAATGTTTGCATGAAAAATATATTTCATTACTCTCGAAATGTAATAGAATTCGAAAAATGGCCAATGTTGAAATGGGTTACATTAAAACTGGTAATTTGAACTTCAATCTTCTAATCCAAATCTGTTAGAACATTATTTATTGAATATTTTTACATCTGCGCAAGGTTTGCTATCTTTAATAATCTCCAGATAACGAAAAATGTACCTTCAGAGAAAGAAAAGGTTCGAGTGCATTTTTAAAAGCAAATTGTGAAATAATTAATGCTTTTTTAATCTATTTTAATAAACGATATAAAATAGGTTCATCCCGAGTAATAAGATTATGTCAGCTATTAAATAAGAAATTTTTCCGGGAAATTCATTTTTGGAATGATAAAAAAAGAGCGATTCCATTCAGCGTAAGAAAGTGGGTTGTGTTTAATATTCTAAGTCACGAATAGAATTAGATGCGTATTGTGGAAGGAATTATTCTTCTTTTCCGCCCTAAGTTCCCTCCATAATCTACTTTTAAGAGATCAAAAGAAGTTTAATACTTCCGAACTATTAATCAAGTTTTTTTAAAGTAAATGAGCGTGTAAATAGATTTCCTTTTAGTTCTCTTCCTCCTCGAATATGATAAAAATCATTCATCAGTTCAAACCAAGAAGTATTTAATCGTGATGAAAAATGACTCAATCTTTCAAATGAGAGAGAGTGTTGATAATTTAAAATAAAAATGTTACTTGTTGTATAAATTCAGCTCTTGACGCAATATTTTTGGATCCTCATCTTTTGTTTTCGACATAGCTTTATTTATTTCAGATTTTTAAAAATCGGCTGTTTCAATCAATTTTTTGGTGCAAATTAAGAAATTGGCTTTGAGCATTTTGATTATAGTAACTCTTTTAACATTTTTGGAACTGCATTTCTCGTTAATAGACATATTTTGTAATTATATTTGAAAGTCTGGAAATGCTTCAAATAGAAATATGCCAATTTGTCTCCTCCACTTATACTAACACAGTATGCATATCGATTTATACTTCTTAATACTGTGAAAGAAATCGAGTATGGATTTTGGATGATGAAGTTTTAAATTCCATACTGATTTACTGAGTTTTAAGTAAAATCTCAAACCGAATGTCTGATCTCTAGATTGTTCACATTTCCACTTTTTCATTTGTTGATTATATCTTTGACATAATTTAATCAAAATTATACAAATGTCTACAATCCTAATTCTAATCCTATGAGCTAAATTTTATCAAGTCCGCTTTTTTTGTATAATGAAATAAACCTAAAAAATTTCATATTTGTATCCTGTTTATAATTCCATTCTTAAAATTTGCTAAAAGTATGAAACAATGTCCGCATACGAAATTACCTGATTATAACTTTTATATTCTTAAACTGTCGCCTTTAGCACTTGTTAGACAAAAAAATAGCTTTGTTTTTTTTTTTAAGGAAAGTCTGGAAACCATGACGATTTAATAAAATATTGCCACAAAGACAGAATTAAAGACACGGATAGTTAGAAACAATTGCGTTTATTAGCACCAAGCAACTCGCTGGTGAACAGTATGAAGAACTGAGTAGAACTCAGCTTTTATACATCTGGAGAAGATTCGAGAGTCATCTCGCTCGAATTGTAAAGAATGTTCTAGAAACATCTTGACTTTAGAGAAATAGCAAGATCAATTTTAAATTAAAATTCCAATCTTTGGATAAAATGCGCTGACCGGGAATCGAACCAGGAACATAAGGATTTAGTCCAAGGCTCTGCCAATCCAGCCATGGTGAATCATAACAGACTTCCTTTTTGCGGCAATATAGTACACTAAATTTTTGAATATCTACTTAAAACCTTTTCTCTTCTAATGCTTTGTGCACAAATAAATATATAAAAATTATATTTAATTTTTAAATTCATGTCGCAGAAAATCATTTTTACAAAGAAATTTTTATTCTACCCGTAAAACAAATTTTTTTTTTCTAGATAAAATTTTCAAATATATTTCCCAAAGAGTCTGAATTTATTAAATAATTGATTATTTCACTAAAACCGTTGACAAAATTGCCATTTAGAGGTTTCAATAGGACAAAGAGAAAAAAATTTAATTTAAGAAATTTAGTAACTTCAGTCCATTTTTATACATTTGGTAAAACATTAAAAGCCTTCTGGTCCGATAAAACAGTTTTTATTTCAGAGAAAAGGACTATCTAGTCCTATTAAATTATTACTTAATAGAAATTTATAACTGACATTCTGTCTATACACCCAAAAGTATTGAAAGAAAATGGAAGATTGGTATGTTTGTTCTTTTCCTTTTTCATTACTTTCGCCATTGATTTTTTGAGTTTTTATTTTAGTCCCGTATTTCTGGGCTCTCTCCCTTTTACTTAGTGTAAATACACTCTTTCTTATAAATCATTGCTCGTTATGTGGATAAAGTGCGATCTGTAGAGGCCTGGAAAAGTTTCTGTTGTGTACATTGATCTTGGCGTACTTTCCTCAATATTAAAGCGTAAGAACACGAGAAATAAACGATACGATACCAAAATATTTTTATTATATCTTATAAAAAAACCATTTTTCTTTGTAGTGATAGTGCAGAAAGTCGTTTCATCTGACATATATAAACAAAACAAATGGAATCGTATTTAAAAAAATTATCAAAAATCTGTTGAATTAAAACTATGTTTTAGTACGCAGACTTATAATGAGTTATTACAACTCCTTATAATAAATTTCCTAATTTGATACAATTTTTATATTTATATTTAATTTGAAACTACTTGAGGGCTATTTGAATCGGTCACAGTTTCTTAAAGACCACGATTAAACAAAAACAAAGACATCAGAGCCAGCATGCCACCCTTTAAACAGCGTGCGCTGTAAGAAAGGCATCTCGCCTTCCAAGCCAGCGATCATTGTGGTCAAATGGTTCGATTCAAACTCCACTTGATTTTGCTTAAGTGACCATTCTAGTGGTTAAGCCTGCTGTCTGAAGAGGAGGTGCCAATAATGTTTATCCTCTCCATCATCTGACCATGGTTCAGAACAAAAGAGCCATAATCAAAACGGTTCTCTCGTTTTTGCAAAGAATGACTGTCTTTTAACGAACCTGAACCAAAACGAAATTGAAATCGAGACTTTATCATTAAGTCAACGCACAGCACATCCGAAATGCAATTATGAATACTAAATATATTGCTAAGCAGTAAACTGTCCAAATGTTCTAAATATTTATTTTTGTTAAATCTAATATCTTATAAAATTTATATAATATTGCTCTCTTCAGTTAATATCGTAAGAATATCACAAGATGAATATCTATTTAAAACTTCTTGGATCATATAACATAAATACCTTCAAACTTTAGATGAAAAAAAATAATTTCAGAAAATTCAAAAATTCTCTTAGTTGATTTCTTTTTTATTATAATTATTTAAGCGATTAACACGATGACAATAAGCGAATTTTAAACAAAGTCTCTAAACTCTGTGAAATTTCATAAACTGAGAAGACAATTTTCAGGATCCCAGTAAAATGTCTTCCAATATTTTTTAGCAGCTTAATTTAACAAGCAAAAATAAACTGAAAATGTAACTGCTTTTTTTTTTCATTTTGCTTATTTTGCATGACTATATCTGACTATGACTGCTTATTTTACAGCAACAGTAAATTCGTAAGGCTTCAGGAAAATTTCAAGAAAATACTTACAAAGTGTCCTCCAATGTCGCTTTTACAATTATCCAAGGAATAATGGAGAACAGTGGCAAACCTGAAAAATATTTATCAATCAATCAATATATTTAGAAAATTATTTATATTTAATAATGCTAAGAATTATATTTAATTACATAATAAATATTATATTTAATAATAATTTAAAATTAAATAATGAAGAATAAAAAAGTAAAATTATAATTTATTTCATTCCGTTTAAATTTACCAAGTAAATTCAAACTAACAACAAAAAATAGATAAAGTAGCATAAAATGTTTAAGGGAGAAAATAAATGTTAAGCTTTTCCTTTAAACCGAAACAAAGTAACATGAAAATGTTATAAATTTCAAGTAGGTAATTTGGTTTTATTTTTAAGATTTTCTCTTTGTTGTAAAAAAGCGATGGTGTCAATGACAGAAGAAGTATAAAAGAGCCATTAGAAAAAAAAATATTTAATTACACAAATCTATTTGCTAAAGTTCTCTAACTATCTGCTTGAAGTTAATATGTTGAAATATTTCTTTTCTTTTTAAGTTCTGCCTTCTGAAGAAGTTTTGTAGAAAGATTGGCAGCACTTCAAATGAGACCTTATCCTTGTTTGCTTTTTCCCGACTATACAGATTTTTCTTTTACAAGTTTTTAGAATCCAATTAATCACAATTAATAATAGAGAGGACATTCGCGGGGATATTCCGAGTATTCGGGCGATGCTTGTTTGAACCAGCATTTCAGGTTGCTATCCTTTGACTAATTTAGCGAGAGCAAACACTTCTTTCGTGAGAATTCGCATTGAATATTTCTTTTAACTCCTCATAATTGAAAAAAAAGTCTTCATTGCAAAAATAAACGAATTTCCTCAGTGTAACAACTGAGTGAAAACGAAAAGTACACTTGAAGTGTTTATGTAGTTACCAACAATCAAAACTAGAAACCTTCATAGCTGAAGGCAAATCTAAAAATCTTAGTCAAAATGTTACAAAAAAAATTTAAAAAAATATTATAGAATAACCTGCGGATAGGATAATTTTTATATTTTTTTAAGCATGAACGAAATGAAGCATGCATAAAAACTGCAAAAAGTATAGATGTTACAATCGCTTTATTAGGTCAAAAAACATAGATATAAAAAAAAGTAATTCTACAATCGCAAATTTCAACTTTTGTGAAAGTATTATTATCTTTAAATCATTATTTATCTTAGTTAATTTAAATCATTAACCAAAATAACCGATTGGCTTGAAACAATCTCAAGACTTCTCAATCGGTTTATTTCTCTCTCTCTCTCTCTCTCTCTCTCTCTCTCTATATATATATATATACTATAACCCTAAAAGGGATAAATCTCCAATTTGTTGCCTACGTATTTTGAAGCCAATTTCAAATCAAAGTAACATCATCTTCTCTCATGATAAAAATTAGAAGATTTGAGCAATTTCGTTAGCACAAAATTTTGATTTGATCCCAAACCTGAGTACATTTGTTTAGTATTATAGGACAAAATATTATTTGCCTATTTGTAAGCATTTGTAAGATTTTTCGTAGATTTTATGTTTGTTATTGGAGTTATTTCATGGGGTTTCCAATATGGTTAATAATCACTCAACAAATTCACCTACAATTCATTTATTTTCATAAGTCATGATGTTTTTAAACTCTTATACTTACATACATGCACCTACATAAACATACAGAACAATCGACTCGCAGATGTAGTTGGTTCAAATTTTGCTGCGAATCTAAATTTTAGATGTTAAAATGGTATTGATCTAGCTCTTATAGTTTTGATGATATCCCATTCCCTTGGACTCGAGTAGATGTAAAAAAAATTAAAATTCGAGAAAAACTATAAATTTGATGTTAGAATCGTTCGAATTCTATGAAAATTTATCGAGCACAAATCGCAGATAAAATCACTTAACGAACATTGTGGAAGCACCAGCTCAAGAGAATATTTCTAATTGCGATCAATCATCATAAAAAAATAACCAAGTTAATTGATTTTATAGGTCTACGTAAACCATAAGTGTCCTTGAAACTGATGCCACGAATTCGTGAAAGGGTTAGGCCACCGTAGGTCTGTAGCAAGTGAAGATCGCGGTACGAACCTGCGACGTTTGGGCCAGTAGCCGAGCGATATACGGTTCGAGCAAAAGGGACCCTTCTGCTCGAAGGATATTATTTAGCTTATAAGGCTGACGCTACAGGTCTAAATATCTGCAGCGTGCTGATTAGAAATCGTGCTTACTCATGGAAACGAAATACAGCATGTTATATTACCGACCTTGGTGATCCATACGAAGTGAAGAAGTCAACCGATGCAAGGAAAGACATTTTAAAGCCGTACTGAGTTTTCTTCAGTGCACTATGATGCACAAAATGTGTGAAAATACGTGGGAAAAAATGTTTAACTCCCAACCTGGAAACTGGGACATTCCCGTCAAGACAACTGTCAAAATTTTGAGTTCTAATTCTTTTATCGTGAGCAACATTTAATATCTAATAGAAAATTTAGAACAAATAGAGGAAACTAAAGAATAAAAAGATAAAAAAATAATGTTTTCTCTTAATTATAAAACATTAGAAAAGTTTTTGTACTTAAAGTTATTTGATTTTTAACTGGAAATGGAATATGTAATGTGATGCAATAAATTTTAAGTTCATGATCACAAATAGGTACGCTCAGAAAAAACGATTCTTGGTAAAATCACTCCAAAATCAGCATGCTATTTAGACATACGTTTGATAATTACAATTGAATTATTTTAATTTAAATATACTCATAATAAAAATTTCAAGTAAAAAGTAAAGAAAGTCGAATAACTTGAAACACTAAAATTATATGATACATTGCACGACAATTAGCCTTTAAAGAATAGTAATGATACACAAAAAAAAGAAGAAAATATGTTTGATACTATTTTATAATCTTAAATAAAATTTTAAACTGTTGTGATGATCAAATAGAATGCATTATGCGCGAATCGAAATTTTAAGAAAATTCATTTTGAGAAAAAGACACAACATTCTTAACTTGATTTTGATGTTCTATGGCCCCAGAGCTTTCAATAAATAATTCTAAATGCAATCTCTCCATTACAATTTTTTATGTGGTTCTGTGGATTTAATCATCTCTGATCTAATCTGACAATCTAGTTTCTAACTCACAAGAATCACAGATATCATTAAACATAGAATGACATTTATTGACGAATACGAAAACCTACAAGAACAGAAAAATATTTACCATTACGTATCTAATTAGACATAACAATTCTGAATAGATAAGAATGAAGAAAAACAGCATCTATGTTCTAGAAAAACTAAGCATGAGTCAGTTTCCATGACAACTACAGTCGGAAAGGGAAAAAGGCGTCCCTAAGACGGAAGAGTAGGAGCTCTTATAGATTCTTTATAAAAAAGATAATTTGTTCCCTTTTGATTTATCAAACCGATACAAACTGTACATTTAACTAATAAGTGAAATATCCCCTATTTTATTAATCTAAATTGAAAATTCAAAGTAACTTTTTGAAGGTACAAATTAATTAATAATTGAAGTGTTAAGTTTTTGCCAGAAGGAATGTTTGCATGAAAGAAAGGATGTTTGTTTTTGAGTCGTAGAGGAAACCTATAAAGTCTGTAAAGAGAGAAGACATAAAACTAGAGGCTAATTTGAATTTGAATACTTGTGCATGCAAACTATTCTGAAATAGGTTGATAAACTTTCGAGATGTTACTGTTTGTACAGCAACTCCCCTGCTTCTATTTTGGTGGTTATTTGTCATAAAAGCATATGTAACATGTTTGCTTAGATTCGTGTAAAAGAACTTTTTTACCAGTAACTATGTTAAAAAGAAAACAAAGACATAATAAAATTGGTTTTGCTTATTTATACCAAATAAAATAAGCAAAATAATTATCAATTTAAAAATCTTTAAAATAATAACAATAATAATTCTAGTAAATAAATATAATTTGTGAAAAATAAATTGGGCAAAGGTTCTTATATAACTACTTTTATTTAATTTTTTAAGTTTTAGATTAGTAAAAGCTCAGAATATTTTTAAACATTTAAAATTCGGCATGCTATTTTTCGAAGTATTTTTTTAATTGAATAGTAACATTCGATAATAAATTGTTCCTCAAAACTCAAAGTTCTGTCTATTTGTAAGAAACGTGCTTTAGATTTAAATTCCCTTTTTGCGACGAACGTATCAAAAAAATAACTAATAACCAAAGTTTCATGTGAAAAATATTTCTTGATTCTTATAAAATGTTACGTTGATAATATTGTTACGTTTGAAAAATAAAGTTTGAAAGTTTCTCGTTTCTCATCTCCAAACTTTCAAACAAAACATATATATTTTTTATTTTTCAGAAAATTTTTCCCCCTTTTAACATCGTAACTATACTGAAATTAAAACTAATATTATTCCTGTAACAAAATAAAATTGTCCGTTGCAGTAAAATTGCGGGAAGAATTGTTTTTAGAAGACTGATACTCGTATTACAAAGTTGAAAATGTTTTTATAATGCATTCGAACTGTGTATCCATGGTGTTTTTTAAAATTATGTCTAAACAGGATTTCTTCGAAATTTTTTATTGTAAGAAAAAGTTTGAGAAAAAAAAAACCCTCCTTTATATGAAGTTAAATGAAATCAAAGTTAAAATGCTAGTTAAAAAGATATTATTGATTATTCAGATTTTTACAGAACTCCTCTTAAAAGAAATCTTTGTGCCTCAAAAATAGAAATCATTTAACAGTGTTTCAGCAAACCAGCTGCCAATAGATCTCTTTAAAATTTTGCAAATGTAGACAATAACATTTTTGTGATATTTCTTTTTTGCATTTAATAACATCCACAAACTAGAAATTTTGTTATGAATTAAGTCAGTAGGGCTGACGTCAGATAACAGTAGCGGTTGCTGATATCAAACTAAAATAAAAATTTTAAATTCTAGATACTAAATATTGCCAAACGTAGATAAATAATGCAACTTAGTCTTTTAAAATTTACTGGAATATTATTTAACTAACAATCGATGGCGCGTCTTGAAGATTCATTTCAAAATTAATTACCGTTGCAGCTAAGTTATCAGGAAACATTCTTTAATTTATATCAAATCTTAATTTATTAGTAATCGTAAATTTAAAGTTATGCTTAGTTTCGTCACATTCATTTCATTGGATTATAGATTTCTCTATATTTGGAATGTCATAATTAGTTACATAAATTATCGCTTATTACTAGCTTTAAAATTGACAGTCATTAAAAATCTGTAGTTAATTTCTGTTAATGAACGGATGAATAATGGGTACTTATGGTTAAACAATATTATTGTTCGCTTTCTCGCCAAGCACGAGAAAATCGTGCCCATCATCACAAAAATGTATAAAGTCTGCAATCTTGAGTGACTGAAAAGAAAAGCTAACAAACGACTTTAAAATCTATATTTTTACTATAAAAAATTAATAAGATGACATATGGCCTAAAAATCCTCTTAAAGTAATTCGACTTTGGTGACCAAAAATAATCTTTAGTTTAACCGATTACATTTGCTATCTATAAAAAATTGCATACTTGAAGAACACCTAGGTAAATTCATTAATAATAAAATGATTTATTTACGTCTAGGTGTGGGAAAAAAATGATCCCGGGACATTTTTTTCCAATCCGAAATTAAATAAAAACACTCGCTGCCAAGGGAAATCGAACATTAAGAAGGATAACAAAAGTGGGCACTTACCCCAACCCAGAATGCCGTACTTCAGTATTCCGGCGGTGTCCGTGAACATGGACAAGAAGACGAGGTTGTGCAGGTAGAGTCCTTCCATCAGAATCCAGCAGTAATTCGCCATCAGACAGTACTGCCAGAAGCAGGTCAGTGCCTTGCAGAGGGTGCTGCCCTGTAACAAGCACGCGACATGTGAGTGCTCATCGGAACTGTCTATGTTTGTCCCACAATTTTACAGCATAACAAAAGAAAATATGTGTACGTCAGCGGAAGAAACCACTATAATTTAATATTCTTAAGAACTATATATTTGTACGCAATTTTCAATAAATGCATTCATTCATATATTTATGGGAATGGATACCCTGAGAACACCGGAAAAATGATCCTTAAACTTTTGGCTTATTAATCTGAAAAGTTTAAAACAATTGGACAAGTATTCAGTGAGATATGAAACTATTTTGTCTAACTCAATATCTAGTGCCTCTACCACTTTCAGTGTTTACATCAAATAGATTTCATGTACAAGTAGGCAATTCAATTACTTTTTTCCGTGAAAAAAATGCAGACCAACTGTTTGATATTGTAATTATTAAATCTGTGTTTATGGTTTATGTTTTCGCTTTTCTTCTCAATTGAATTTCACACTGGTTATTATATTCATCTACGAAATAACTGATTTCATCTGAATTTCAACGTAGTTATTTAGAGTTTTTTCTGTGTATTAATAGATTAGCAGAACTGCAAGGCAGTAAGTAAATATTTTGATAAAAAAATATCGGAAAAAATCCAAATTTTCCTATATTTATTCCTGTATCAATAATTCCTTTATATGATAATGATCAGTAATAAATACCATAATAATATTTATTAATTAAATAGATATATTAGCATTGGTAAATGCTACATATTTCTCTAAGAAAAATTCATCTTGATACGAGTTTTTTTTATTTCAGTGTGTGTGTGTGTGTGTGTGTGTGTGTGTGTGTGTGTGTGTGTGTG
>JAOUZG010024636.1:526637-548269 GCA_026289955.1 Argiope argentata | reverse complement strand
TATATATATATATATATGGAAGTTTGGAAGGAATGAGCAGAAGGTTTATAAGTGAACCAAAAAAATGAAAAAAAATTATTCTCAGAAAAAGGCGAAAAAACCCTCTTATTTTCTATGATAGGAGTCCCCATTAGATTCATTATTAAATGTTAATTTATAATTTTTTTATTTTTCAAATCCATACAAATTCTTCATTTCTGTGATCAATTAAATATTCCTCATTTTATTAGACAAAAATTGAGGAATCCATTTTTTTAAAGATTTAAATATCCCCAGTCCTCTTAACTACAAAATAACTCTCTTTAGCTGAAATAAGGAAATATAAATGCAAATACTGAAAATCTAAATCAATATTTTCTGAAATTTTTGGATAGAACTTGTGGATGGCTTCGTTTAAATCCAAACAGCCTCCATTTTCGATCCAATAATCGTAAAAAAGTGAATTTAAAATGAAAGGAATGTACAATTTTCATTTCAATTACAACACTATCAAAATCAGAGTGAGATCATCGTGTCTCTGGAGAAATAGTTCTATTCAACTTTTTTCTTATTCGAAAACAATAGAAATGAAAGTTATTTTTGAAATACAAGCGCGAACAATTTTTCATATAAAAGAGACCTTAGGCTATAAATATGTCATTAAAACATCAAGTTTCGCCAAAGAAATTAATTGCTTTAGAGAATTCAATGAATGAAAAGTAATTGATTACTTAAAAAGCCGACAGATTGAAACAGGCATTTGAGAAATTAGAAAATTAGAGATTTGAATAAATTTCGTCATGATGTTGAATTAAAAAACAACAATACATACTTGAAGTTGCGCAGCGTCTTTCCCGAATTAAAGTTAAATAACAGATTTCCTTTTTCGATTCTCGGTATTAATCTGGGAGAGAGTTCGTAAATGATTAAGATATGGGCTTTAAGAATCTTGAATTATTGCACTTAACTTCCACTTTTAAATTGTAAATGGCTTGTTAAATCCAATTGCGGAATCATTCAGTTAGTATTAAAGACTAACTTAGTACAATTAAGATGTTATTAAAGATTCAATATTACGATTACGACGTATTGATTTAAATATTCCTGAAGATCGGATTTTACTAAAAACTAATTTAAACTAATTTGGATATTATTAAAATTTGATACTGCTATTACGACTAGACTAATTTAAAAACTACTAAGTAATTTAGATATTAGAGTATGATATTAAAAATCATAAAACGGAAATAAACCTTCAATTAATATGGGGAGTCATATTGCAGATGCAGTGACTGCTATTATTAAAGATTAGACTAATTTAGATATGACTAAAAATTATATATTGCTATTACTGCTGATTAGATTAAAGTAAATATTGCTAAATTAGTCAAAAACTTTGATATCCAAAGTCTTAAAACCACAAAAAATCCCACTTTATTTAAGATGTAGAGACCATACTCCAGATACAGTGAAGATAAATAAATTTCATCGACAAATTGAAAAGGGCCAAGTTGCGAGCGAACAGGGTAAATTTGTTAAGTATCTAATAGATTCAATCACAAAAACTAAAGGCTCGTGGCGGCTTGGTGGTAAGGTTTCGGTTTCAGAATTGGAGGATTCGTGACCCGATTCTACAAAAGAACCGTCGTGTATGCGGGCCTGGTGGGCGCTATGTCCGTAGGGACCAAATCCCTTCCCACTGGTGTAAATGCTTAGTTAGGGTTGCTGTTTTTTAAAATGTGTGGTTTGGAATAATCAACGATAGATTGCCTGGTTTGAATCGATAATCAAACCTTTTTCATTGTTCCTTTAAGTTCTCGTGAAAGTTAATCTCGTGAATTTTTTCAGTTGTTTTGAAAGCTAATGAGGAATTCTGTTTAAAATTTTCAAGATTTGCACAAGGAATAAAAAAAAGTAGAAAGTGAATGAACTGGACATTTTTAACAATATTTATTCTGCTGCCATGACAGTTGAACTCCATTGAGATGGTTCGTGCGACTTCATTAAAACGGTTCGATGAATACAAATATGCAGGATTATTAGCAAAGCACGACTTTAATGTCTGGCATATTTTGTGACAAAAAATTGTTCTTTTGGGGGAGAGGGGGGATTTGCAAACATTCAAACATATGATTAAGACATGTTGTTGTTGTTGTTATTTATAGCACTTGCCATGGACAAGCACCGCTGACACATCAGCAGATTTTAAGCCGGAAATATACGCCTCTTGTTTTATAAGTAGCGCCATCTAGGACCAAGAGTATGACTTAGCTACACACACGCCACAACCCTTTTTAAGGGGCGGACAACATTCACACAAATTCATTCATTCATCTCAGATCGTAATTTAGACCCGGAACAGGGAACGATCACTACCTGGCCCAGTACCCCCAGTGATATTACTCTCGATATGGAGGAGTTTGCGACCACGAACAGATTTAACGAGCGCCAACCGCCACAAACTCGGGGATTCTTTTGGCCGGTGAGCTTCGAACCCGTAACCTAAGGAGTACGAGTCCAACGCTCTACCTACCAGGCCATCACGGTCCCATTAAGACATGTAAAAAGCACAATAAATATCCTCTGTTCAATTCTAACCGAGTCAATGTTGTAAATAAAATACTTAATACTTATGAGAATTATGAGAATTTAATACTTATGAGAATTATGAGAATTTAATACTTATGAGAATTTACTTATGAGAATTTAATACTTATGAGAAAAATAAAATGAAAATAAAAAGAACCATAACAAAGTAGCATTAAATGTAAGTTTTTTATTCGAATGCGATATTACATAACACTACGGAGAATCAAAAACGCAATAAATAAAAAAAATTAAGCTACAAGACTAGGACAAACGTCTAGATAAAACTGAAGTTTAAGTACATTTGGTAAGAGAAGAATAAATGTTAATGTATGCTTAAGAATTCTAAATGAAATTAAACACATCTAAAATTCTCGGCTAAGTAGCTGGTTTAACTAAAGCGACAAATGATGAATCACACTCTGTTTTTCCCCATTTCAGTGCTGTACATACCATGCATGCTAGTTTGCTGGGAGTATAGTTTTATTTACGATAATAAGCCCTCTTTTAAAGTACATCTCTGCCTACTAACCTGACATATAACTCCTAATTTCATATATCTGTGTTATTTTATATTTCGCACTTTTAGAAGCACTCGTTAAAAAGAGAATATGAAAAAACAAGAGTGACTTTAAATTTATATATAAAAATGAGCTTTCGTCTGTTCCTGCCCTATGCACTGCCGTACTTTCAATCAATTGCAATGACCTGAATTAACTTATTGCATAGAACAGTTACCATAACTCTAACATATAAAAAAAGAATTTTTGTTTGTTCGTTTGTATCATCTAGCTTGCACAATATTTTTTCTGCGCAAACCGCACATATTATTTATCTCATGCATACAAAACAAGTATATTATTATTGGTGCTATCAAATTCAGATTATATAATGGAAATTGTTCAGTGTTCATAGTAATTATATCCATTCTTTCATTCAGTGAATCAACCAACAATAGTTCAGTTAATAATAACTTAATATATCTATCTGCACAGACAGCAGAAAAAAGCCAATTCGAGCTTCTCAAAAGAGCGAGGAAAGACAAGCGGACAATAAAGCAGAAGGTATACTAATTGCAAATTCACATACTTCGTATCTCCAGATGAACATGCGCCATGAATCCAAAGGCAACGTTTACATGGTACCTAATCACGCGCATCGGAATCAAAAGCCCAATATGCGACAAGAAGAGAATCAACTGTTCTTAACTGAGAGTGACTGAAGAAGATAGGCTCATTCCACGCATTCCTATTATTCCCACCGGCCTGTCGTGTTATTTCAAACGACAGCAGTTCCCAACTCGGCTTGCATTCTCAAGAAAAGTCAGCAAGGCGCAAAGTCGTGTGGGATATGTGAAAGTACATGCTTTTTATTTGTTTTCTATTTCATTTGTTTGTGGGTATTTATTTGTTTTTGCTGAAGAATGAAAAACGAAAAAAATATTGTCTACCTAAGTAATAAAATGAAAAAATAGAAAAAATATTATTAATACTTCTCCTTTATATATCAAACTATTTCAATTAATGTACCCATTACCGATAAGAAAATAAATATCATTCCATCATTCCTTATAAAACAAGACAGCTATTTCGAATTTCAAACGTCATTTCAAAAAAAAAAAAAAAAAAAAAAAAAAACTTTTTTTTTCTACGGCAGCAGTGTATTTGGATTCTAGCTAATGTTTATTTTTTTTCTTGGCCTTACCGATATACAAACGAAAAACAGCTCATTATAAAAGCAATTACAACCAAGCTATTAGCGTCTCATATTTAAATTATTTATCATCAGGTTGCCCATAAATATTAGAATATTTGCATTAGAAATGCTTAAAAAAATCCCGCAAACACTTTAGTTTTATTAATTAATATTATGATATTTTTCAATTTCGTAGAAAAAGGGAAAATAATTATGAAAAAAGATTCTAAAACTAATTTATTTTTTTACACACGATAACTTTCAAAAATGAAGAAATAAAAATTTCCTAAATTGTTAAACGCTATCAAATTCTATTTTGCATTAAATATACAAAAATATTAACTTTCAAAATTCGAGTTGCAATATTTATTAAGATATGCTTCAAATCTGTTTAGTATGCAAAATATTTCTATTTGTGAATTTTCTGATAAAAATTCTTGTGTGTGTAAACAAATTAAAGATGTTTTTAAAAAAATATTGCTGATATTCAAAATCGCATTTTCTTAAAATGCTTAGAAAGCGAAACTACTTTATAAACATAGAAAGAATTTAAATTTATTCAAATTACGATCTCTTTTCTTCAACAGGTACCTGAATTTTATATTCAGAAGATACCAAATATAATAAATGCATGCATTATTTCGTAAAACTTTGTTTAAATCAGCAATGTTATGGTCCTTTATATCAACTATTCAAATTAAAACGTTCAATGTTTATCCACTTAGTAAACAGTGATAAAGAAATCCAATTTATAATTTTCATTTTGTTATTGAAACTAATTTACAGGGAATGTCACAATTTTGATCGAAAGAAAAGAAACTCAGGCTCCAAAATGATATACTGCGCATACAAAAATTAAATATGAAAATAAATTTATACAGATTCTTTCAGAGGTAAAAAAGATTTTAAACTAGTATAAAATAGAGTACTATAAATGTAAAAATAGATTTCACTTGTATATAGTCCAATAAATATTTTACATTAAAAAACGTACCGCTTAGAAAAACTATTTTATACTGAATTATGTATCTATGTGCAAGCTTTTCTTTTTCAAATTCCGCATTCTCATTTCTCGTTAAGAACTAGCTCTTACCCGCGACTTCGTGCGCGTGGAAATTTTGAAGTGTATATTTGAGAGCTGATAGCCTAATCATAATGTAAGATGTTAGCAGACCATTTGCAGGAGACGTGAATTTTAAACATGAATTGGGGTAACAAAAGCAGATTAGAAATTAATAGGAAATAATAACAAATGCAGATTAGAAAAGTACTTCTGAAGGGATCGAAAGATCTATTACTTAACAATCATTATATTTAAATGTATCAAACACTACGAAAATAAACTGAATCGTTTGAAATAACCGGTTGTTATATCTAACCGCATTAGTGTTGGGGGGGGGGGAGAATTACTTAGAACTTTAAGGTTTTTTTCCCCTTAGCCGGGCGCAAATAAACAATCGCCAAAGAAATTTGAGAAAAGTTGGCGAAATTCTAAATTATTTTCAAACGGAAATATACCACTATAAGCATATATGAAGAATACATAGCTATGGCAAATACAATTTAATTACAAAACACACAATTGCACAACTTTGATATACAGTCATTTTCGCCCCAAAAAAAGTTAGCCAATAAATTTTAGCGAAATGGCCGAATTTGGCTCACATTGATTTTTTAAAAAAATATCACATTTCCAATTTGTTTTATTTCATATAATCATGTGCTCAAAATGACATTTTTCTAGGTTTTATTTGCTGTAGTCATTAACTAATTTTTTTAAATCAGTGCCTTTGTAAATGCAATGACAGAATGTTATTAAAAACTGATTTTTTCGAGATGCTCGTGCAAATAATAAAATTTTTATTTTTCGCCTACGAATTTATTATTGAAGCCAAAAACCTCCTCCCCAAAACAACATCATGTTCTGACATGATAAAAATTTAAATAAGTCTTGTTACCTTAAAAGTATATTTGCTGCTCCAAAGGAAGTCATTTGGAAACAGTTATTATATTTTTGTATGTTTGTAAGGAAGTGCATGGAATCCTTTCCAGTATCTGAAACCAATGAGTACAATGGCTCTGGAGACGGAACCAATGGTACTAATTTCACTTTGCCATTTGTGTTACACAATCCATTTGCTTCATTATTGTATTCAAATGCCTTACCAATAGCAACGCATTGGTAGGAACTGTAGTCAATTGAAGCATCGAAATAATGATGACACACACACACACACACACACACACACCCTTCTTTTCTTTTCTTTCTTTTTTTTTTTTGCTATCCTTTTTTTTAGTACTTTTCTTTCTACAAACCCTTTTTACCGTTATTCTTTATTTTCAGCAGGCATAGATTAAATATCCATACCCATAAAAAACTAAGAAATTAAAAAGAATCGTTCATACATAAATCGTTTCAAAAATAACATAAACACATTAAGAGCTCTTCATGCCGTATTTATATATATAAAAAAGAATTTTTCATCTTTAAGAACAACACCAAGAAAACAACAACTTTATATCAGAACACAATCAATAGAAACAGTAAAAAATAAAACTATCAAATAATGAACAAAATGATATTCACTTCCGTTTGGAAGAATGTTTTTAATCAGTATAATCAACTGCATAAAAGCAACTATTTTCTTTCTTTTTTACACTCCCTGTTTTCTATAAATGAAACCCAACTGACTTCGCGCATTTCTTTCTAAACAAATCATAATTTATTCCTTCATGCTATCTCACTCAGTTGGTGTTGGGGAAGGAAATGAAGATTTTTGGCGGGAAAGTAAGAAAAGTGTCGTTTTAACTATTTTCCACGCAGTTTTTTTCATTTTTTCTCTCCATAAGAACCATCCTCGTGTCTTAACGAAAATATTTTTTTAAAAAATTAGCCGAATCGGTCGAGCCGTTCTCCAGTTTTGCGCTCAGCAACGCATTTCGAGTTGCATTTTTATTAATATAGATGATAGATGATTTTTATGGATAATATATTTAATACCCATATGTAAAATTATTTAGTAAAATATTACATGAAAAAATTTTATCGTTAACATTATGTAATGGTTATTTGTAAATCGGTGCATACACTGAATATTTAAATAATCACATATTTCATAAATATCTGATTATTTAA
The DNA here is from genome assembly GCA_026289955.1 of Argiope argentata. Taxonomy (NCBI): domain Eukaryota; kingdom Metazoa; phylum Arthropoda; class Arachnida; order Araneae; family Araneidae; genus Argiope; species Argiope argentata. Next base: position 540,873 of record JAOUZG010024636.1, on the reverse strand, counting down.
AAAAATCACATATTTTAAACTATTTATAATTATAAAAAATATTTATATCTTTATGACAATTGTTTTATTAGGGGAGATGATAATCAGTTTAAAATTAATATACTATTTCAAACATTTGATGCTGAATGGATATTTCCCCAAAAAATTATTTTAAAGAATACAATTTATAATTTATTCTTTTAACTGTGTCGTTTCCTCTAATGCCTAATTACAGTTCATCTGATTCAGAAATTTATTGAAGCTACGGTTGGTATTGGTATGGTTTCGATTCGACGACAGTACCGGAATTTTTTAGGTCCAATACTCAAAACAGGTACTCTTTAAAATTGATGACGTGATTCTTCCTTTCGTGTAGTGTGGATGTTGGGGGGGGGTCATTTCAGATCAAGTTTTTTACTCTTTTTTTTTCCAAAAAGAAGGTTTACTATAAATAAATTAAAATAGAAATTGCTATGTTGATTCACTAAGAGTATAGAATGTTTGATATTTATGGATTACTCTATATTTTCATATCGAAAATTATCAGAGAGAAAATTATTTTATTTTAACATTTGAATTTAAAAGTCGATGAATAACCAGAGATCAGGCAAGAGAATTAAATGGTTAAAGAGTTACCTCGTTTTAACACTAAGAGATAATTGGAAAAAGTTTCTTTGGACGCTTGATCAAATTTATAGTCAGAAAAAGAAGTATTGAGAATGCACGAAATAACGAAGTTGCAATAACAACTGGAAAGAAAGTGTTATATAATATTTTAACATTTTAGTAAAATTCTGTCTAAGAAACCTTCTGTTCCTGTTTCAGCAAAACTGCTCTAACAAAACTTGTCTCTAATGATCTTAACAAGGCGGCCATAAAATGGTGTCGGGGATTCCGAGAGTTCTCATTAAATTCAGAAAGCATGGTGAATGGGACTCCAATTCAGACTACCATAAAGAAAAAAAATGAAACAAAGATCGCTTGCTGGATAAATGAACTACAAATGTAATTTGTTTGTCGGGTGAATGATTAATGAATATTATAAATTTCAGAAAATAATTTAATGCGGCAATAGAAAATAGGGATGACAATTGAATTTGTAATTGCAACGTCAATAAAAGTACCGAAAGTTATGTACATTGAAAATTTTAGAGTAGATTAATTAATTGAACAATTTTAGAGTAGATTAATTAATTAAATGAATGCATTGCTGTTAAAGTACAGAAATTAGTGAATCTTCAAATCTGCTAGTTAATCTACAGATTCCTGAGTAAATATGCAGATTATCTAGCTAATGTGCACATAAACTAGGGTGGTAAGCTAAAGTGCAAACTTTTTTTCTAATTATCAAGAAAAACTCTAAATTTCCTAGATAGTCAGCACATTACTTCTTTCAAGTAAAACTAAGATATTTGCTGTAGTTAAAGCCATATTTCTAAAAAAAAAAATGCTGTTTTTTTATATTTGATATTTAAGGTATCAGGTTAATACAATGAAACAAACAACAAATTAATTGATAAAATCAATCATTAGTCGAATGAAAAACTATATTAGAAAAAATCTAACGTTTTTACATATTATTACAACTAAGTTAATGAATACGAAACATACGACAAAATTATGCTTACTCATTAAGACAATCTAACATTTAAAGCAAATGGCTTTTGAGATAAGCACATCTATTTGTAGCACATTTAGATTTTCCGTCATATTTTTTGAAATTCTGCCCAATAACAATGGATTGGTTTATTGATGTTTGACGTAAAGATATTTCTACAGCAGAAATGTGTACTTTCGTGAAAAGGTTGTCTATGGAAACTCGAAATTCAAATGTCTCATAGAACTTTAGCGCTACGGAAGCCACTAGTATTCAATTTACATAGTAAAAACACCGAAAATTCTTGATTCTGAACTTTAACGCAAAGAAATTAATCTGAGGATCACCAAGGTAGTTTGCATATAAACAGTTTTCGAGATATGACGGCAGCAAATGCACAGTTTCCAAATAAAAAAAAATGGTATTAAAAACCGTCTGCAGGAGAAATAATAGCGCTGCAGAACAACATGTGTGACAAATGAACATGCATGATTGACGAATCAGAGTTAAATCGATAACGTGATTAATCGTGTAAGTAAATCACTTGAGAAGAGTAAATAGTTTCATCCATTTAATTTCCACTAGAAGAAAAAAATGCATACAAAAAAAGTACGCCATAAAGGAACAATAAAACACAAAATCAAGAACAATCAAAGACGGTTTATAATTCCCAAGATAGATTTTAAAAAATTGATTTATAATTAGTTTTTTAAGACAATTAAATACAAAAGTGGGCTGTATTTAAATCATTTCTGTACCTAATTGATACATATCATTTTATTCCAAAAATTCGAATGGATTAACTAGAATTTTCTTAAATTTTATATTATATTTCTTAAATTTTATATTGTTTATTTAGAAAAAAAGTCTTTTGACTATAAGCAAATGAAAACATCTTTTTTCTTAAATCGGTTGACTATTTTCAGAAGATATCAAGTCCAAACAAGTCTTTTAAACGCCATCTGCCAAAAACCACTAACTTTGTCAACACTTAAAACTGTTAGAAAAAATACACACTCTCTCTTACAAAAAATCTGGTGTTTCAAGATGCTTTTCTTATTCTCAATTTTATCTATTTATGTTTTGTTTTGTTTTTTTAAGTTTGGTCGACTCCCATGTTTAGTACAATATTTTCATTAACGATTTTTTAATATGACAGAAAAGAAAGGAAAAGAAACAGACTTTTAGAACATAAGTCATTCTGATCTTCCTTCACATGTTCGATTATTTCATTCACACGTTAATTAGTAGCCAGAGTAAACGATTTATCATTCCTCTTTCCCCACCCTCATCTTGATAATTAATTAACTCCATTGTAACATTAAGCGGTTCGCACTCTCTTTTAATTAGGCGGGTTGTACAGATGAAGCGCTATTTGGAAGCAAAGTTTAATTACTGCGAAAAATATCCTCGACAATCATAAAATGCCTCCCGAATGAAATTTCTCCTCGCATTTTTTTTCTTAATCCTGGAAATTTAATTAAAATGAGCACAATAACATCCCCTGCCGGACATCCTTGAAGAAAAAGAGATTTCTTCTTGGCACGTGAAATAAAGTGAAAGTATGCGAAAAATTATTTAATCAGAAAAACCTCGGTTATTTATAGTGGATTTTGAAATAACAAAACTGTTAACTTGTCTTTGTTGGGGCTGATTTTTTTTAAATACAGTATTTCATTTCAAGAAGAGGCAGCTGAAGAAGAGTATTTTTTATTAAAACTGGCTATTTACGCATGAAAAGTTTGATTCATTTTCTGTGAAAAAAACACACACTTTTTTTGTCAAACCATAAATTTTCAATTGTTTTACATAAATTGTTTTAGTTTAGATGTTTTCCCTGAAATTCAAAATTTCCGGATGGAAATTCTAATGTAAATAAATTCAAAAAAGATGAATGCGTTAAATTTATAAGACGTAATTGGCAATGCGCAAGTACGTTCCTAAAGAGATTTAAAATATCTACATAATTTAATTAGATGTGAATGGCAAAGCATATGCCAAAACAACCTATGTAAACATGGGGAATTTTTAGGCAGTCTCTTAATGTGGAGAAAAACAATCAAATTATATAATTACGAACATATTCCTTTCTGGTTTGATGAAAGTTTTAATTCTTATAGTTTTGTTACAAAGCCAAATTTTAGCCTCGTTTCTTATTAAGTAATCATGAGATAGACACAAAAAATTGACAAACGAGGAGACTTTGAGGTAAAAACACACATTTTTTTCACGCTTCTAGAGAATGAATAATACTTCTAAAGAGCAGCTGGCAATATTCAGAAGTCTGATTATACAACAAAAAATGGGCACAAGATGCAAGTATGAGAGCAAAATGAAGGCAAATGAGAATACTATTAGTGTTTGTTGACATACAAGCGTGTTCATAAATTAAGGATAATTCAGAGGTACGCGGAACTCGAACTCTAAAAAACGTATATCACCCGTAAAATTCGACACATATCTTCAAAACCCATATGCAAATTTCAGAAAGCCACCAGATGACCCCGATAGTACATCACAATGACGAGAGTGTAAGAGAGTGATGTATAAAGAATAAGGCAAAGAAGTAAAATTGTTCGCAAGCACTTTACAAGTCTTTTGGTGCAATAACCCCTTATCTATGACATAAAGAACGCATTTGGATGATTGTTTATATAGTAGAATAAGCGGCAGCATGAAATGCCGGCTTATTCTGCCAGAATTATCCCATGAAAGAGTGTCAAGTGCGGTGGTAATGTGAGTAGACGTTACAGCAGAAGTGGCCGCTTAGTTATAACACCAAATGAGGACCAATATTTGGCAGTAACTGCCAAAAGAAACAGACGTAGCACAGAATCCGATCTGTCTCATCAGCCCTCGTCAGCCACTGAGACAACAATTTCAAGGCAAACAGTGTACAGGCGCTTAAAAAAGATTGGTTTACATGCTCGTAGGCCTGTTAGATGTGTTCCATTTACTATAACTTACTGTTACCTACGGTTAACCTGGGGTTGTGAGCATGTATTCTGGACTCCGCAACAGTGGGCGTGTTTTCCGGCGATTCAAGGTTTATCTTGCAGTCTGATTCTCGCCGGACTTTCATATGGAGAGCGCCAGATATCCGCTTCCACTGGGAACACCACTGAATGACACCGTTATGGTGATGCAGTATTGCTCGTTTGGGGAGGAATTATCCGGAGTTCCTGAACTGACCTGCATATACAAATTGGAATCATGACAGGCCAAATATATTCGGACGTTATTCTGGAATAACATGTATGTTTCTTCAGGGTGCTATGGGCGCAAAATTTGTGTTAAGGGATGGCAACGCCCGTCTACATCGTGAAAACATCATAAAGAGTCTCATCTCATGGATGCTCGTCTTCATCGATCGGAGGATATCACCCATATGGATTGACCAGCTTTCTCATCGGACTTGAACCAATACAGCATGCGTGGGACATGCTTGGTCGACGAGATGCAGACCATCAGCCACCTCCTTCGGCTTCGGAGAGCATTGCTTGATGAGCGGTGTAATATTCCCCAAGATCAGATCGATCATTTGATACTCAGCATGCCTGGGCGTTATACGGACTGTACCGAATCTTCTGGGAGACATATTATATATTAACCATCATACCAACCATGTAATATTGGTTTATGTTAAAAGGTTTTATTTGCATTTTGTAATATAGTCCAGGGTGCAAAAACTCGCAATTTTCATTAATGATATCAAACATGTAGAATTTTTTCTTTACCTTTTGTTTAATAAATAGACTTTACAAATTAGTTCCATTTGCTTTACTTCTGTCTCTTAGCATTTCCCTACTAATCAGGCTATCCCGACCTAACAACTGCAACCACTACAAAAGCGAGAAAATTAGTTTTTAATTAATTAATAAAAAATTAATGAATTAGTATTTGAAAAACTGTATTAACATCAAATGCCATCCACTACAAGTTTTTTGTGAGCTAAAAGTAAGAATTGAAAAAAAAGATGTCAACGTTTTGAAACCAAAAACTGTCTGACTGTAAATATATATCAACCAGTAAAAGTGGTCTTTCCAAAACGTTCTCGCAAATTTAATGATAAAGATCTTGAATAAGACAGAAAATGCTTTGAATGGTATTAATGTAAAATAGTCACGATATACTAATCTTTGACGTCAATCTAACTGATTTTACTCAATATATCGAGTGACATTCGGTGAAATATTAAGTGATTTATCTCTGTCATGTGGTTAATAATGTTCTTAAATCCAATATACTTTTTATGGGCATTTCCATTAAGCGATTAAAATCAAAATTTTGACATAGAAAAATTGTGATTACAAAATTATTTAGCAAATTTTGTGTATTTAAGTTACTGCAGTTTCGAGCTATCATGCTTCAAAGCTTTTGAAAGAACAGTCCGACAGATGGTCTACCCTTTTTAGATTTAAAATTTGATAAGTATTTCCACTACAAATGCTAAGCCAGCGTACTGAATTACATCAACTTATCTCTTTTCATTTTGTAGTTGCCATGTTAACGTATATTTGGACAGTTGAACAGACAAACATTTCTCTCAGAGGTTATAAGCCTGGCGCAGTATGGCCAATTTTGGCTCTTGTGCCATTAAAACAGACAACCACCAACCTCTCAAAGAGATTTTGATCAAAGTTTGATAATCTACGCATTTGTTGCAAAGATCGTATACGAAATCTCATCCATCTAACTCGAAAGATTGTTGTTATCTCTGTCACAGATATGCATGATTCCACAAAAAATGTTTCTCATACTCAAAGAAGTCTAAAATGTGAAAAATCGTCAAAATTTCGAGTTCGAATTTTTCGACGATGGCAATATTTTATCTATATTTCGTATACGAGAAAGGAAAAAGGTGTTATAAATACGATAACTTTTAACAACGAAGCAAAATGTTAAATTATTTGAAAAAAAGTGAAGGCTTAACAGTAATTTTTTTTTATTTATTTATCTCTATTAATAAAGCTTTAAACTCGATAAGCCATTTCATTTTAAAGAACAATACAGCAATCTTACATTGCTCATTACAGAAGCCTTCCAAAATTTATATTTGAAAAAAGATGCTAAGAGCTTTTGCATAAGAAAGGAAGCGATGAATGTTTCTCTTTATATAACAAGTGGCGGATAAAACAAGTCTCCTTCTTCGTTCTTCTGCATGAATTATTTATGAAGGCTTTCTTATTTGTTCTGGGATGCATGAGCAGTCGTCACAAAATAAGAAATCTAGATTCTCCCTCTTCAAAATCTCATAAGCTCTCTTTAGCTGCGCGAGTTTAGATTAATTTTTCGCCGACTCGCACAGATCTGCTTGGAGAGGGAGGTTAGTTTTTGTAGCAAAACCATACTTCATAAATGTTAAACAAATAATACGAGAGCTCATACGGCAAATGAAACATTTATATTTATTTTTGTAAAAATGCAGATGGAATCTGTGACATAAGAATAAACAGTTTGGTAGAAATAACTCTAATTCTTTCATTCAAGTAAGAAGAAGAAGCTTCATCATTAAAAATTGCAGCACAGTAATAATGGTTTCCAGGTCCAGAATTATAAATATACCGTGTTTATTCTATTACTATTTTAGTATAAAAATAAGATATAAAAATGCAGAGCTTCAGAGGGCTGTTTTGTTTTTCAGTTTTAAAATAGAAGTTTTGACTTAAACCTTTTTAAGGCGGTTTTAAATATCTTACCACCACTTTAAAATATTTTACAAATATTGTAGCACCAAGACTATCCAGAAAAGGACAAAGTGACATGTTCAGCGCGTAATGTTTCATTGTTTGCAGCTCCTTGTTTTATGTAGTTTCACCAGAATAATCAAAAATAATGCATTTGGAAATTTACATTGTATTTGGTTTTTCTACCGCTTATTTCATGTATGAATTTATATATTTTGAATTTTGAAATAAATAATAATCAATAGTATTTATAAAATGCATATTTATTTGTGAAATGGTATTTCATTTTTTTCTATTGATTAAGTCAATAAAATGTCATTGCTTGTAATGGGCGGTGGTAAACACTAAGTTACCACCCTTGTTTTAAACAACAGTTACAATAATAAAATGGGAAACATATTTTTTTTTGGTCTGAAAGAGTTTCTTTCCTGTTATTAAAACGCAAAATGTAAAATTTGAAAGAAAAAAAACGACTTGTGCCAGTTAAAGGGTTAAGTATTCTGTTAACCACTTGCTTTGGAAAGATGTATTCCTCATATCTATATCTTTTGTCACAGAATTATCGATGACGTGGTACACACATCAGCAGAGACATCAGAGAAGTAAAAAGGAGGATCTCTGGTCGTCGACCAAGATTATTTTCCAGAATTAGGTAGAAAATTATTTCATTTAGAAAATATAAAGATTTTCCCGATTTCTTTAAGGTATCCAATACTCATCATGGCGTTGCTGAGAGTCTGAGTGGATTGTTTTAGCATACACTCTTGTGAATTATTTCTATAAGTGATCAATATAATGATCACATATCATATGCAATGTTTTTAAGGATGTTATAGTTACTATTCTTCAATATTTTATGATCTTTTACACAAAAAGAATTAATAGAAATGTTCGTAACCAGCAAGAAAGCTTAATTTCTAGATCTATAAGAATCTGAAGACTATAAATTTCTCTTATTTCATAAAAAAAATGCGTATTCTGCTTATCTGCCAACTCAATAATTCAAAAAAGATAAAGCAAATCGAAAGATTTTACGAAAGTAGATTCAATAACACACCGAGGAAGTCAGATTTCATACATGGCTTTATGGTCAGGAATGTGTATATATGTATGAACCACTTCGCATACAATAGACAAGCGTGTCTGACAAGCGCATCTAAAGACTGAATTTTTATTTTCAAGTCTGCAATTAAGCCACAGAATTAAGTATTTAAATACGAAAAAATCAATATGAAATGATTTGGTATCCCTAATACTTCATATGATATTTTTAAAAAATCAAATTAACAATAAATTGCAAAAATAGGATGAGTTGTCTAATTAGGAAGTTAAATAAATTCGTATGTCAAGTGGTTAAGTATACAACAAATGTTTTGGAAAGGTTTACTCTTTTCGACTACTTATTCGGATGAATATGAGCACAGTTACCAAAAAAGACAAATGATAATGCTCCAAAAAGAAATGAAATAGTAACTGTGATCAATCAGTTATTTATATTCCAAAAAGCGAATAGATTCTGCATTCATGAATTGGTAATCTAATTAAACTGATAAATAGATAGACAAACCACGACAAAATTTTACCACGCATCGAACAATCCTAAAAGTCGAGACGTTTTATCGGCGGCTATCATGAAAGGCAACCGAAGCCGTCCTAAATATAATTTTCGAATGACTTGTAATGGTAGAATTTATTTTTAATTTTCCGTATATGACTTACACAAAGAAAAATATTTGCAATCATCAAAAAATTCCGAGTTCGTAATTTTTATGAATACCCACATTTCATGTGTCCTTGAGTATAAAATACAGGGCTTTTTTAACATTATTTCCGCCAATTTCTATTCTATTATAGACACTATATGTCTATCTACAGCACAATAGCAATAACTAAAATATATTTTAAACTAACCGGATAAAATTTGGTGATTAGTCTTTCATTTAATTTATTGTATTATAAGAAATTTTGAAGGCATTTCATGCGCAGGAAGATGATCTTTATATCTATTTGCGAGTAAATGCAATAACTACAAAATGTAAAGAGCTAGATATATAAAATGTGGTTCACAGTTTTAACGTCTGATCGCATAAAATTTTAGTTACAAGCTGCTGAGGAGTTGGCCATTTGCCCAGTTTCTACATTTACATGAATTGTAAATGATATAACTCAAAGATACAATGACTTATATTTACGAATTTTGATATATCATTTCGTTCTGATAATTTGTCCTAGTTCTGAATGTCGATTTTTAATTCCAATCCACCGATAAAAAATATGTCAAAATGTGCATTCGTCTTTTCTTTCTTTTTTTGAACCTCCCAACGAAGTGTAAAATTTCATGTACATGAAAATGAAATATGAATGTGAAAATAAAACTTGTGGACTCATGACTTTAGTGTCTTATCCCAAATTCCTCTATTTTTACATGGGAGAAAAGGGGATGAATCCGTTATTAGGGAAATAAGTTGGAAAATCTCGGGGGAAATTTTCCAACTTATTTGCTTTCGAAACTTTTTTTTACCTTGAATATTCTCAAATGTTCTTTTTTTCTCATGTGAGAACATGATGTTATTTTCGTTAGGGGATTTTTAAAAATTGAAACTCGAAATCGCGTAGGCAATGAATAAAGCTTAAGTGGCAATATTCCTAAGCATCTTTTAATCACATACATTTTTTGCCTGCTTTTACCAGTATTCAATTATTATTATGTGTGCTTATTTCAAAGCGGATGTTTTTATAAAAGGTTGACCTGCTTTTACTAGTTCAGCTTTTTCACACCTGTTTAAACTGGTTAATGACTTAAATTAATTAGGACATATAATAAATAAAAGATAATATTGCTCTCGCATGATAACTTGAAGGTCGTGATCTTAGGATCTCAATTTTTGTTTTTGTTTATATTTTGCCTCGTTTCAATTTGAACGAATGAATGATGTAAACTGAAAAAAAAATCTAAAACAGAGAAAACTCGATTTCATAACTGTAACTTTCTCTAAGATCAGTTTCAGTATCGACGCATACATTCCTCGATCAATCTTCTCATTAAAAAGGACTTAAATGCTCCTAAACTATTTAATCCCATCTGTAACAAATTAAACCTCTCCTTCTTGGCGTTCGAAGAACAAAAACGTAGAAGATTATGCGATTTCAAACTCTGGATGGAAACGAATCTTCAATTTTCTTTTGACACATGAAAGCATGCTTTTCGAAGGGGGCATTAGTGTATCTCGTCCGAAGCAATTCCAACAAATGCTCACAGGGCGAGGATTAAAGAGTTACAATTCGTACCCAAGATAATCCTATTTTAATGAAACTAAAACAGAATATTTTGAAGTGGACTGCTCTCTGCGACTTGTTTCTTAAAATGAAATTTCCTGCATATAAAAGAATGGATCAAGAAACTTATTAGTTCGTCCTAGTTACTTTCTTATTTAGCCCTTTGCCGAATGCAAAGGGCTAAATAAGAAACAACTTTACTACCTTTTCATTTGATACAACGCATGGTGTCAACATATTAACATCAAGTTAATATTTTAAAACCAGGATCCTTCTAAGGGGACATTATTAAATTGCAGTCTGAGCGAGTGTCGTGTATTTTCGCGTCCGTGTTTGTTTTATTTTTGAAATGTGGGACTTAGAAAATACTTAAGTAACTGTTCCTGAAACTCATATATCATTTTCATCTTCTTCGTAAGCAGTCCAGTCCATCTACAGGTTCATTTTATTGCTTCGACACCTAAAACAAGAAGCTATAATTTTCTTTCTAAAATCTAATCTGCGATTTCTTAAAACTTTAAAGGAAAATTAAAGAAAAATTAAAATTTAAAAAAATACTGCAATATGATACAATATGTAGAAGGATGTTTGGAGAGAAACTTTTCAAATATACAGGATTGAAACTTGTCGTGCTGCAATTACAGTTTATTTTTCAAAGGAAGCGATACCATTTTAAACTTATCTATAACGAGTAGTAAAGATATAATCTACTTCTGTGAGAGAATAGATGCAATTATCATTCAGATTTCACACACTCAGAGTAGAGGTAACTTTCACATTTTAAATCTACTATTAGATGTTTGATTTCCCAGCTGAATAAATCGCATTTCTTTAATAGTTTCAGAGGAGTTAAGTTAAATGACAGATTACAAACAGGTTAGATAAAAATAAAAGGACAACCTATTATTTTTCATTCAATAGAAAATAGGGGAAAGGCAAATAATCATCAGACCTTTTCTTAAAAGTTCTATCTAGCGCTAATTTCAAAATTAGAAGAAAAACATGTTTAATATTCTAAGAGATTATTTCATCTATATTATCATTAGTATTATTTATATTTTAATTCTGTATATTATTGCTGATATAAAACTAAAAGTTATCTACCAATACAATATATACATTTAGATAATTTATAGTCTTATACTAGCAAATAAGATTAAAAAAACTTCCAATGAACTGTAGTTGATTCATTGTTCAAATATTCATCTTATACTTTATAAAATTTAACAAATCAAAGATACAAATTCGGAATTAGTTAAGTTATGATACTCTTAATAAGGACTTTTAATGCTATTTTAGTTGTTCGGTGTTTTGGGTTCCTACTTATTTGTAAGTAGTGATCACCATACGAAGTGGTTTCACACGCAGTCAGTTTGTGTATGAGTATGGTGCCACGCACACAGAGTGGCGAGTCTGCTCACCTCGTCCAAGCTGTTGCCGTAGGCGAGATCCCGAAAGAGAGACACGGATGCCCTGAGGATGAAAGAGGCGAACAGCTGAAGATGAAGGTTGTTCCGGGGGCAGCGTAATCTCCTGGGAAATGAAAAAAAATATATCATTATTAGATAAGGTATAAATTAATGGCAAATCACTTTGTTTTATTGAGATATCAAAGAGTATTTTGCTTTTAATTAGCTTCAAACATTTTAATAATAAATAAATAATAATAAAATAATAAAATTTGTAATAATAAATAAATAATAATATAATAATAACATTTTTAATAATAAATAAACAAGAATAAAATAATAAAATTTTGATAACAAATAAATAATAATGTAATTATAAAATTTTTAATATTAAAATAAAAGTTGCAAAACCGGCTAAAGATATTTTTTAAAAGATGGTGACTCTATTCATATTTTTTTATCATGTGAGAATATGGTGTTGTTATGGTTTGAAATTTTAGAGGCCTCAACAAATTCAACAACGCATTCAACAAATTGGCGATTAATCGCTTCTGAGGCATCCATTTTCACTTTTATGGTTATTGAAAATGATGCAGAAAGTAGTTCCATTTGGCGATTTATCGCTAAAAAATTATTTAAAAATATAAATTTATTTTTGTTTAAAAGTTTTAATTCAATAGCAACGTTGTTACATTTTTATTTTGTTTTATAATGCTTTTATCTTATGAGAACATGATGTTGAATTGTTTTAGATTTGTAAAGCCAGAAAATGAACGAGCAGAAAATTGATGATTTATAACTTTGAGCCCATTCATTTTCCACTTTTAGGGTTAGTAGAAAATGGTAAAGATGATTGTCACATTTAGCGACCTGTGACCGACAAAAAGTATATTTTGGAAGAATGACTGCAGTGTACCCGATTGCGTATTCTGATAGTCACATGATTATTTCAAACCTGTTTAAATTGATTAAAGACTTGAATTAATCAAAACAAACGTTGTTTTAAAAATAATAATGTTCACCCATCATTTGTTTGATATTTGATATTTGATTTTATTTTGATATCATTTTTTTGAAATTTGAGAAAGTAGAATTAGTTTCTTTTTCAGTTTTATTTAACTTTTCTGACACTTTTAAATACACTAGTTGATACACTGGGAATTACTTCATCCTATATAATATCTAAATAAAGGAACTACTTTTGTAAAATGTATTATAATATCGAATACTGTGCTCAAGTCCTATATAGAGAAATAAAATTTAAAAAAAATAACAAAAAAAAATTCCAAACACTTTAAAATCGCAACGTCACACAGCAAAGAGTATTATGAATTTTCTTCTTTTAAAATCATCGGTGTTAAAGTTTCTAAAATATGAATAATATTTTAAAGGAAATTGTAATAAAAGAAATTCGAAATTATGGAAAAATTGAAAACTTTTAATTTTAAGTTGTTGTACAATTATTTTGGAATAATTTCCTCCAAAGTTTCCAAGAAAAAAAGGGTCAAAATGTTAATTTCTCATAACCTAGAGGCGTTGTTGTCGCACATCGATTACGGCTCACGGAAATTTTACTTTTTTGACTTCTTTATTGACCTTGCTTACGTTTGAAGCATGTTTTTAGGCATTTTTAAATTATTACTGAAGCAAAGGAAATTTTGTTAAAAAGAGCACCATTTTTAAAACAGAATCCGTGGTTAAGTAGTTCAAAACAAACATTAGTTTTAATACTTTTTTTGTTTTTATTAATAATGATTGAAAGAAAAATTATGGTGAAATATCGTATGTCCAAATCACGCCCAAGTCATCAAATGGAGGTTTTAAAAGGTTAATCTCTAAATGTTGAAAATTTACCAACACCAAATTTATAAAGATTAGTCGTTTTTTGCACAAGATATGAACAAAAAAATGATAGTCCTCATAAGCGGGAAAAAATATTAAATTTTGGCTGGCAAGAATGCATAGTGAATAGTAGTTAGAGCTTAGTTGGCATAGCAGGTAGTGATTAGTCATTAGAGTATCCGGCGAAACAGCAAAAATTTCGAATTTTTAAGAATGATTTAGCAGTATTTGTTCTGAAATAATTTCCCTTGAAGTAAACGTAGGAAGAGACGAAATTTAGTTTAACTTCTAATCAACGGAATATGTAATTGATATTTTTACTTATAGAAGCCACTTGTCTTCACTTGTCTTAAATAAAAGTGAGTATAATGTGATTGAATTTCGCCTATTTGTTCGATTTGTGTGTGTGTGTGTGTGTGTGTGTGTGTGTGTGTGTGTGTGTGTGT
>JAOUZG010024636.1:504238-515549 GCA_026289955.1 Argiope argentata | reverse complement strand
TCTCTCTCTCTCTCTCTCTCTCTCTCTCTCTCTCTCTCTCTCTCTCTTTGCATTTCCTTTCCAATAACTGAGCATCGAGTGAAATTTTTCCAGCAGGGGAAGGAGTGGCACTTCATATATAGGGTCTAGAAAGGTTGGATATGGCCTTGGATCTCTACACCCTCATGGATATGAAAAAAGGGCCGTTTTTGTTTCGACTCACCCCGATAACCCGACGCATTTCGGTATTAATTATTAGTATATATCTGTTTTGCAATGGGGACTATTATGTGTTGACCACTATATGCCAAAATATTGTTGCGGTGGGATGCCAACACTCTATACAGGAGACAATTTATACACTTATATACAACTTTTAAAACAGGAGGTTTTATGTTCGGGACCCTATTTCACTGAAGAACCGTCATGCAGGCGTATTTGGTGCACAATAAATCCATCGGAACCAAACGTCCCCTGGCTGGTGTGGAAATATGGAGGCGGGGTTGTAAGCTAAGGTGTCGTCCTCGCCATCTGACCGTGGTTCAAAATTCTGGGGTCTATCTCAAAATAAACGTAGCGTTTCTTTAAAAAGGGACGTTAATATAACTTAACTAAACTAAATAAGCCTTTATATTCAATTTTCACTAATGATCAAGGAAAATAGATTTTTACAGTGAGTGCCAAAAAGAGTATTTGCCGATGTGTCGAAAAATTCAGAATAAAAAGAATTCCGCCCCACTAATTTCCATTGTAGCAAGGTAATAGGGACACGAATGCAGCGTCTAGATTCCATCTCTTCAACATCGATCAAAGGTCGGTCCAACATCCCTATAAAAATGTTGAGTCCATGACCGTAACCGTTGTATTAAGAGTTTAGCACTGCGGAAGGACTGAAGACTAGAATCTTTTGAAAAGTAGATATCTGTTCTCCTTTTGTAAAGGAAACAAAAGTCCATGATGCTGAACAAGTTTGTTTTCAAAAATTATGCTTATACACTTTTATGTAAATACTTGTATACAACTACGTACTTCAAAAGTATGCTTGATATAAAATTACAGATAATTGATTCATTGATATTTTTTTTTTGCAGTTATTGTTACCATCGGTAAATTGGACTCTCCGAGTCCAGAAAATTCATTAGTAAAAACTGGGAAATCTATCTGAAGGATGATTTAACAACGCAGAATTCCAAAAATTGCATTCTTTTTCCACCGTTCGGTCAATGATAATTAGTCATGGCTATATTTAGAAATTTGAAACCTTCTTTCTCTTCTTCATCATTGAAACGTCCATTTTTCCCGCTCTTTTTTCAGAATGGAAAATGTACCGCTGGTGATAAATAGAAGCTCAATCAATAACATCATAAAAACTGCATCGATTTAAAATTTTATAAATCATAAATGTGCCAAAAATATCTCTTTTTCGGGTGCCTTAGATATAAATTTGAATAAATCAAAAGAGATTTGAGTTCTTTTGATGGAGATTATTTCTTTCAAAATATTCTTTTATGGAAATTTTGGAAACATATTTAACATGTCTTTGAGTTTACTAGAGGAATGATATAAAAATCTGACAAATAGTTTAGAACAATTTTTCAAAACAAACTTTGTATCTGCGTAGCACTTTTCTTATTCTAAAATTGATTAATGAAACATATTTTTACTATATATATGTTTTAACAAAAGTTGGCCACATATACCATATTATTTGTTCGTTTTATGAAAATGGTGATATATTTATTCTGATTAAAATATGCTTTTGTTTTTCAGGATGCACTCATTGTAAAAGAGAACGCTTTCAAATTCCTGCAAAATAATTTTGAATTTACTTTCTTTGTTAAAATTAGTGTTCAAACAGTGTTTATATTGATTCGAAACAGAAATATATATTCTTAAACAACAAAATTTGCATTTTATAAAAAACGCATTAACACCATAAGGAGAAAATTACGTGAAAAGTCAAGGGTTTTTTTTTCTTTTATTGATTTTTATAAAAACCATATTTTTTAAGTTATTATCTGGTTTATAAGGCAAAAATATTATCCAAAATCATACGACAAAAGTGTTTCCAGTTAAATAATTCAAAAAACTCAACTGAAAGAAAATAGATGCATAAGTTTGGACTGTTACAATAAGAACAATATCTAATATAAAAATTTAATCTATTTTAAAATTACTTTGGAGTTCACCATTTTCCAATTTTTAGATTTACCAACTCATTTTCGTATACCAATGGGAATAATTCTTGATGCTACGGATGTCATATATCACAAACTGTTTATGGTAAGTTAACAAGATATTATAAATCAAATATAAATAAAATAAATCCTTAAAGTATAATGTTTATTAACTTTTTCAGTGGAAAATACATGAAAAAGAAGGACACCTCCTTTCACTTTAAAAAAATCCAATTAAAAATAAAACAGATGTCTACCTCAAAATCCTATCGATTGAATTGTAAGCTTTTGGAATCTTTCTGAACAAAATTACACCTAAAGCAAAATAAATTAATTCCTTTCTTTTTTATGGCTTCCAGAGGCAACTGGAATTCGATTTGTGGGGGATCTTGATTTCTATAACGCTGTAAGATGATTTACAGCTAACAATTCAGCTATTCCTCCTCTTGCCTTTTCTTATCGATTGCCACCTACAAGAGCATCATTTCCTCGCCAATTTACGTCGAAGCTACATGATTTAGGTACTTTTTCTCTCTCAACCGTGAAAGAAAATGCGTTTCTGGAAATAAAGATTTTCTTCACCAGTAATTGCATAAAATTTGAAAAGTTTATTTATATTGTAATAAATTTACTGTGGTAAATTCGTAGGTTCAGAATGTTAAAAAAATGTTTTTCAGCATTTTCACTTAATGGAATCTTCAAAAAAAATCTTAATATACTTTATACAAGTACAGAAATTCTGGATTACATGAATTAACACTTGAAAATGCAACTAAGTTTGATTTTTAATCTTTAAGAAAATGTAAAATGATTTAAAGTGGTTCAACTTAAACCCATTTCTTACGTTTAAAAAAAAGTCAAATCAGGCTTAACCAATAATAAACGTAATATGAACGGCAGAATGCAAATGAGTGATTAGCTCATCGAGCGTTGTTTTGAAGAACGAGTGGAAAAGGGATACCGAGAGGCCACATTCTGGATTGCTTTGCATAAGAACGCTTGTTTGAAGTACGCATATTTATCTAAACGGAAGAAGCTTTGACCGCAGAGCGCTGACAACAGCTACTCCGGGGCCTTCAGTGTAATTAATATTTTACAAGTGAGTATAGAACCTGTGGATGATGTCTTGTTGAGTATAGGACCGAGGACCGAACTAGCACCGTTAGGGTTTGTAGCCGAGTAACACAGCTCCTAGACAAAGTAATTACTTTTGTATGGATGATGTTATCTAGCTAGTGAGGCTTTTACCACAAACTTTTCGGGAAGTTCAGGATCGGTTTCGATATTGACGGGATTTCGCCTCTGCCAATAGATTAGAGCTAGAGTTACATAGCAACGATGTCGATGAACTGGTAGAAGAACATAGTCAGAACCACTGAGAACCAATGAAGTTGCAATCTGTGTCACAATAAAACTCTGCGGATTAGTTTTGATCAGGAGGAAAAGAAATAATAGATGCAACAAAGATCAACATTTCATTGAAATAAGGGTGAAGGTGAAAGCATGGGAAATTATCACCTGATATATCAGTAGTTATGTATTCTACGAATTCCTTTAACGATATTGCTGTATCTAATTTTCGGCAAATTCTGAGGCATAACCCAAGTGATATGTCTTTAAAAAATCATCTTGTAAAAAAAAGCACAAATTAGAAATAATAGATTACAGTATAATGAATTTGCTTGAAATTGTTTTGTTGTTGTTGTTTTTGTTCCGGAATGGAATGCATCGCCTTATTTTACATGAATTCCTTACGGAAAAATATTCTTTCACTTAACAAGTATTCCGGATTGTCAGTCTAGAGCATGTTATGCTCGCTAAGCATCCGAAATAAAAACGAAAGATATTCGAGTCGTTCAGATGCGAAATATTAAAAAGTCACGTCAGTACAATTTGATGTGCTTGCACTATATACTCATGTTGCTTTGAAACAATCAAGGAAAAGTAGAACCCATCTAAATATACGCGAATAATTGCTCAAAGCCTGACCATAAACCAAAAGGTGAAGTACATAGTTTCGTTCCAACTAGTGGCCAACCTGATCATTTACCCCTCGTTCCGGCTCTATGAGAATCACATGAAAGGCCTCATTACCCATGCCAACCCTTCTCATTCGAACTAGAATCCCATTAATAGGGATTTCTATAGCAGCAGCTCCCTTAATGTCGTTGTTTCCTTCAATTTCGGCAAAGTACTGAAATGGCGGCCATAATTTCAGACACTACTTGAAATTTGAATCTTTTTTTAAGTTATATACTGATTAAAAAATTTCACAATTTACACAATAAAAGGAATAAAATGTTTTCTTTTAAGAAGTACCATGTTGAATTCAAGAGAGAATCAGGAATGAAATGTTCTGATTGTAAGGGAAATTATGCTAATTTTAAGCAAAAGAATTACAAAAATCGGAGCCCAGGATCTGAGATGCTTTGAAATAGTGACGGCTGCTCAAGTTAAGGGTTAAGGACAGGGAAATATGCTTATCTATTTGGTAAATTATAGATGTCACTTGGAGTAATTGCTGTAAGTTACAATATTTGCGTATTTTATGTCAGTGAATTTCCTGTAAAACTATGCTTCCCAGGAAATTCGGTGGCATCCTTGAAAAGATTCAAGATTGTTTCCTTGAACGAAAATGAACAAAAAAGCAAATTTTTATACACAAATTGTGAGAAAAAATAATAAGGAATGAACCACCATCCTGAAAATGAACATTTTGGAAGGCTAATTAGATGAATCTCATTACTAAAATTTTTCTAAATCAAAAGATGGATAACTGCATATAACCTACTAATATAAAAAGATTTATAATCAATTTCTACTTAGGTCAACATTTTTTTTTACTTTAGTGGAGGAATCAAAAATATTTATTAAGGATTAAAAATGTGAACAAATATATGGGGAGAGGGTGAGTTAATAGTAGGAACTGAAATAAAAAACTCTCTTACCGTTAGGATTGAATCCGTGCACATAATCTGGGCAGGGCTTGACCACTAGCGTCCCTGCAGCTGCATAGGGCCAGCAAAAAGCGCCATCCCATGTCTGAGGGCAATAGAGTCCTGAAAGAAAGCAATGCGTTTCAATCTGTGTTTTATTTTTATAAAAGAGTTTCATTTTATAAAAGAAAAAGAAATCTCATTTTTACATATTAACCAATTATTTGATTTGCTCATCAGAGCTTCCAATTATTTCATTTCTAATCATAGATACAATCAATGGAAATATTATCACGTGAGAACATGATGTTGTTTCCGTTAGAAGGTTTTGAATAATTCAAAGCAACGAATAATTGAAGCTCGAAATCACGTAGGCAATGATTAAATCATAAATATCAACATTCATCAACATCTTTTAATATTATATATTTTTTACTTGCCTTCAACAATGTCGCATTAATATTATTCTGTATACTTCTTTAAAATCAGAAGAACTTTTAAAAGGTTGACCTGCAAAGGTTAAAGAGTATTGCTTTTACAAATTGGTTTAAACTACTTAAGGACTTAAATTTGTTAAGATAAATAATAACTTAAAAAATAATAATGTTCTTACATGATAACGTGAAAATTTTAAATCATATATTTCATATTTTATTAAACTTTGTATTAATTTGTTTTCCAATTGTAATATAAATTTCTTCTTTTTTTCACAAAAAATAACATAATTCTAAAATATATAGCTTAAATTGTATAATTTTAAAACTGCTACTTTAATTATTACTGTTAGAAACAAATTGCAAAGAAACATCAAGCAGAGACAATTAAGTTTTACGGTCTCTATTGAGCTAAATTTAGTAATAGTAAAAATAAATATAATTTTTAACAAATGTAGATAGAAAATAATAGCCCCCATCTATAAGTTTCATTTGGTAAATTGTCTATTTTACTAAATGCATTACGATAATAACCACACACAATCACATTCCAATTATATATATATATATATATATATATATATATATATATATATATATATATATATATATATATATATATATATATATACAGAGAGAGAGAGAGAGAGAGAGATCATTATCTGCTATGTACACTCACTTTCAAAAGTTAAGCACAGAGAGGAAAATACAAATTTCCGGAAGCCAATCAGAATTGAAGAGGATTCAATTCGATGCAGCGTAGTTGGAAGTATGCAAATATGTTAGGTAACAGCCAATCGCTCTTTCATGTAAAGAAAAATGCAAAAATGGCAGCCTTATAAGATGACAGCTTCATGAAAAGTTACAGAAGTTGATTGTAAGGGCTGACAGGATGTGTTTAAAATTTTCGTACAATGTGTTTTCAAGACATACGTGTTTCTATGACTTCCAGAAGACGATAAGAAGATTCTGAGCACTGGCGTGCTGTGGGGCGCATTGAAGCAGGATAGTCGATCACGGATGTTGCTCTTTTCTTTGGCGTTCATCATTCTATAATTTCACGTTTATGGACGCAATTCCAAACCACACAGTCAGTTGTCCGAAGGCCCGTAGCCGGTCGCCCAAGTGTTACAGCCCCCGCAGCAGATCGATGTGTTGCTATTCGATCTGCTGCGGGAAAGATCTGACACGTGTGGAGGTCGCAGAGCGACCTCCACACGTGTGACACCTATGGTTATAGCTTCCATTGGTAAGGCGATATCTGTAGCTACTATACGCAGAAGATTACATATGAGTGGACTGTACGCACGGGTACCTCGAGTTTGTGTTCCTCTATCCGTCCAATCAAGAGGGGTACGGTTAAAGAACATGTCAATTGAACTGTGTCTGACATGAGCAATGTCATGTTTACTGATGTATCAATATTTGATCTGCAGCCAAATGACAAGCTTATAAGGATGTGGCGTGAACAAGGAACACGCAATCAGCCCCGAAACATCCCCGAACATCACGCATTCCGAGGCGGAAGCATTATGGTGTGGGCAGATATTTCATTAGGGCACCGCACCGACCTGCACATCTTTAAACAGGGTTCTGTTATAGCTGCCCGGTATCGAGCCCAATGCGTGATTGTACGCTGCAGCAATTGGCCCTACTTTTGTTTTAATGGACGATAACGTACGTCCCCATAGAGTTCACATCGTCGATGACAACCTGGAGAGTGAAGGGATAGCGCGTATTGCATGGCCAGCATATTCGCCCGATCTCAATCGCATTGAAAGTCTTTGGGACGCTCTCGGCCGTGCTGTATCTTCACGTTTCCAACTCCAGCCACTCTTATTGTGTTGGAAACTATTCTATAAATAGAATGGCGATTGCTGAGTTCTGCGGTGGTTGACCAAATAATTGAAAGCATGGTCACAAGGTGTAAACTCTGTGTACAGATCACATACCCTATTAATGTCTTTTTTTCATTTTATGCTGCTTATTTTTACTTTATACACAATCCGTTTAAGTCTCCAGTATGTCATTATCTGATAACATAAAAATTTAATATTGTTTTTCTTTCTGTTTGTATAACTATATATGCTAGTTATGCATAAATATATATGCTAGTTTTCTGCCGAATTTTGTGTCAATCAAAGCAGTATTTGTTGGGGGGGTTGCATTTTACATCTTTGTGCTTAACTTTTGGAAGTGGGTGTATTTTCATTTGGGATGCTATCCATAAATTCCCCCAAGTAGAAAGGAAAATGGCGATAATTCTCTACAGAGCAGATGATTGGAAAATTATCTTATAATAGACTTTTTCGTATTCTTTGAGCAAAAGTATGCGACAAAGAAACAAATACGTAGTGACCCATTCTATTCATTTCTGAGCATAAAAGTCTGCCTACTAGCGAGGAATCAGGAAAGAAAAGCCAGGACTAAAATGTGAATCCTGTGGCCAGATAATGTAGCTAATATTCCGTTCATATTGACGCAACAAGTCGTGTTTTCTCCGTTTTAAATACTATGAAGAAAATTGAGTACAAATTTAGATGCGTACTTTTGTACTGATTCAAGCCGAAATTTAAAGCTGATATGCATGCCACTGACCAGATCATATTCTGTTTGCCTTTTGCCAGGCGATCACAATATCTGAATTTCGACAAGACTGAAAATGTATCCACAGATATTTACACATCTTCCAAAAATATAGCGAGAGCTTACAATCTTTATAAAGCTTACAAAAAATAAGGCGACGCGCAAATAAGCGATTTTCTTATCAAGTTAGAGACTATCCCCTTAACCAGAAACCGCTTTATGATATGACAGCTCAATTCAGTTTGAATACGCAATAACGTTAAGAGGTTCTTATCATAAAAATATTTAACATAGACTTTTTTCTTCACACAAATATTTTTTTGGGGCCCAAAAGTTTTTTTTAAAGTATGTTCTTATTGTCTCAAAAGAAATTCATTGCACCCAGAAGGAAGTGAATCACTTCAGATTGTAGTTTCCAAAAAGTGAATATAGCAATGCATTAAAGTGTAGGGATCCCAGGTCTGAGTCACTAAAGTTGCGAAGGATGGCTTTCATAAATTAACAAATATACAGAACGATAGGCACAAATCTAAAACTATAAAAAGAATCCATATGTTTAATTTCATCTATCGAGTTATCGTAGTTTGTGAGTTGTGTTCAAAAAGACAAATGGTGGGACAGACATTTTTTTCTAAAACTCAATTCTTCTAAAGATTTATAGAGATCTGCAAATCTGTGGACAGGTCACATATCAGATTTTATGCCAATAACTCACAGCGTTTGTGAATACATTTAATTCATAAATCGACTGAGATATTCTAGAAATGGGCTTTCTGAATTCGGGAAGGTTTGAAACGTGACGATTCATAACAATCTCAAGAGGCCTCGATCCCGTGATTGGTTATGTGACTTCTCCATGAGAAACTAAAAATAAAGTCCTTCATAAATGTTATAAGACGTCAAGAAATTTCCATGGAATCTGTAAATATAAAAAGTATTCCCTATATTCTTAAATAAATAAAAAAAAACTCGGTAATTCTCGAAATAAAGGTATCATCTAATAAGCAACACAAAAGGCTATTCAGCCGTCAGAGTAGTATTCAGAAAAATCTTAATGATTTGGAGAACAACGGCAAAATTAGCGGGAGCAATAGTGGAATAATAAGGGTCATCACCCGACACAATACAACCCTTCCCATAGAATACCCTTCTCATTATTTGTAGCTAACCTACATCCTTTTTTTTTTGTACCCAACCGAAGGTGAGAATCAATGACCATTCTGGAAACTTCCCAGCATCATTTTTGAAATGCTCCCCACCGGGGGGGGGAAGAATGGTCCCATCCAATAAGACAGGAAAACGGTGGTTTCCTGGATTAAAAAAACGTGTTACCTATCTTTGTAATGCATTAACCTAGCTTTCTCTATTTTCTTTTGCACCATACATTAAATGGTTTCTCATAATTTACTCTTCCCTAGAATACATCATTACTATATTTCTATAACTTACTTTATTAATATTTAAATGTCTACAGAAAAAGAATCCATTTGATTAGATAATAAATTCATTCATTCATTTAGAAAAAGGTAATGCGTAATGTGATTGGTTTATTTACTTATTTGGCTTTCGTAATATCGTACCAATTATGTAATATTGTAGAGTGTACAATTTTTTATAGAACTCGGATTATTTGTTTTGCGACACTTTACATCAAAGAAGAAAGTAGTATTTTTAACTAGTACTTAATTTTAACTAGTATTAATAAAAGCATATTTATACGTACAAAAATAATAAATGAAACAAATGATGGTATTTAAGAATTAGTTTTCAATAATTTAAATATATATTGTCTTAAAGTAATTTCTTTCATCCGCCGTCAGAAATCACAGTTGGGTCTCTAAGATTAATTTTCCTTTCTTTAACTACAACCGTAAATAAATAAATCGCGCCAAAAAATTCAGCCGTTCACCTGTCATTTGAGAATACAAAGAAATGAAAACGTTGTACGACTGAAAAAAAGGATTCTTGCAACTTCAAAGCATTTCAAATCAAGAAATCATTAAATTTAATTAACTATATCTAGGTGAATCAGTTTTTCCTTCAAAGCAAGGAAACTTTTTTTAATAGATTAAAAATAATGAACCTACTTGCCAATAAAATATGGACCAAAATTAGAAACAAATAATTATTTTCCCTTTTATTCTTTTAATAAAAGCAAGTTCTTTTTTTCCTCTTTTTTGCTAATTAAATATAATGAGAAATGCGTTCAAGATTCTGTCATCACGGGCCATACAAAAAGAGAAAAAAAATCAATTTTAAATAATTTTTATAATTGAGAATAATTATTTTAAATAATTTTTCTCAGTTTGTACAGTTAGAAACCGCAGAAGTGAATTTCAGGTCAAGGAGCAATAAAACTTTTGGCGAATAAGCACTTGGATTTTGTAGTGTAATTTTACTCACAACCGACATTGAAAATGCTTATTATGTAAAATGGTACTGAAACTAATTTATTTCTTTTTACAATTTTAAAGAAACATAAAAACAGTTTCACTAATTCGACACTAATGTGTTCCTATAATTAAAAAAATGTGTTTATATATGAACACAACTGGCGACAGTGGATTTCTGAAGGCCAAAACTATCATGCTTTAAGTATCTAATATGTATGCATTGTATGTACTACATACCTGATAAATGATCACATATGTCTAATAAATATGTACTCCATAGAACATGATTGGGATACAAGCAATCAAGCAATTTAATTCTTTAATTTTGAAATGAATCAGTTAACTTTGGTATGGTATTTGTGAGAAAATATTTAAAACGCAATCTGAAAACATTATTTATTTATTTATTTTGCAATACAGACGTCATTTGAATTTAAATTTTATTTTATTAGCGCACAGTTTTAAGAGAATACAAGATCTGTTTCGAAACGGACCTTATTTTACTAAACCATAAACAGCGCCACTCCTCCGAGCTACGATGCCACATCAACGGGAGGGCATCTGGCACTCGGTCTCAGATTTAACGTATCTCCAATCTCAGATGATGTTAACAATTCGGTGTAATCCTCCGGCAGAATCAAGAGATTATAAATTAAACCATTTACCCTCCACTCCCCCGTAATTATCCGTTTAGCTGATAAATCAAGAGATTATAAATTTAAATGTTTTAAATTTGTTCTTTATGCTTTTTTATAGAAGGTGTGTGTGTGTGTGTGTGTGTGTGTGTGTGTGTGTGTGTGTGTGTG